>CAJHQP010008554.1:0-26401 GCA_905132765.1 Moricandia arvensis | reverse complement strand
CGGAAGAAGAATAGAGGTTTAGGAGCTTGAGTTGCTCTGATACCATGTAAGTTTAAGAGAGTTTAAGAGAGAATGAGCTGAAGAACAGCTAGAACATGAAGAACACTTGATGAAAGAGAGAGGAGGAGAGTATTTTCGTGAGAGAAGAGAGAGAGAGAGTAAACAAGTAAAGAGGAGGTTTCTTTCTCCTTAATTAATTCATTCTGCCTACTACATTGTTTTATAGGGAACCAGAGAGAGAGAGAGGACAGTGACATTTAGAAACAAACAAAAGAGAAACAATAAACTAATGCAAGTGGTCCTGGTCCTCTCTGGTCGAGATTCCTGATGCTGAGAGTGACCTCTCCTAACAGTTCACTCTTGCCTGATTTGAATCATGTGATTTCTCCTATTTTGAATTCAAACTTGGTCCAGAGAGAACTCCTCCCACGTGAGTAAGGTTGGCAAGTGAGTGAGACTTGCCTTGTCTTCCAAGTCAAGTCTTGTACGGAATGCCTTGTTCCTCAAGTCTCTAAGTTCCTTCTCCACTTTGTCCATGCTGATCAGTGTCTCTCACTCTCTTCTGGTTCTTCATCTCAATATGTAAGGTATCCCATAGCTCCTTTGCTGTCTCACAGTAGGAGTAAGCTTCCATAATAGGAGTATCAAGGGAGCTTTGCAAGCCGGACAGCACCATGAGATCCTCTTGAACCCATTTGCCTCCATCCGTCACTACAACCTCCTTGCCATCTTCTCCTTGGGTAATCTGCTTTGGTGCCTCACTGGAAGTGATGTGCTCCCATAAACCTCGACCCCCAAGGGCTGTTTTGGCCAATCTTGACCAGAGTAGATAGTTAAGACCCTTCAGAGTAACTGGAATAATCACTATCTTGTGTTGCTCCATCTTCACTTACTTTTGTCCAGCGGATAAAAGTATGTGCCAAGAGAAAAATTTGAATTTTCTAGACTGGACAAGAGAGAAACCAAAGGGAAACAAGGTATACTCTCTCTAAAAGAAGTGAGATGGACAGAAAAGAGTGAACACTTCCAAGGGTTTGAGAAAATTCGCCAAGAACAGATTCTATTACCCACTGGATAAAGGAATTTGTGAGATGAAAAAGAGAAAGTAAACCGAACAAATGAAAGAGAATGCTTAGAGAAGTAGATTTGCGGAAGAAAATTGGTGTTTAGGAGCTTGATAGCTCTGATACCATGTTAGAAAATGAAGAACAAGACTCAAGAACACTGGGAGAAAGAGAGTTTGATTCGTGTGAAGAAGAGAGAGAGTGAGAAAGTGTGTTTGTAACTAGAGAGAAAAGAAGTAAGAGAAGGATTTATTTTCCTTGCTTAATGTGGGAGGCATACAACATGTATTTAAACACAAATTGGGAAAGGCAGAAATGAATAAACAAATGAAGGTCTGGCTCAGGTCTGGCTCGTGAAAGGGACACCTCATAAACAGTCCCCAAGCTTAACCTTCACATGTGACATTTAATCTATTTTAATCCCACTTGCTTCTGCTCTTCTCCAACGGATATCTCTCTTATTTTGAACTTCAAATTAACTTCTAGAAGATCTTGGTCGAGTCTGAATACTTCGTTGCCTTCCAAGTCACTCTAGGTTTAGGTTTGGTTGCTTGGAACACAAGGTTGTACGGACTGCCTTGTATGGCAAGTAAGTCTGGACCAAGCTCTTTTTCTACTGGTCTTCTTTATTTCTCAGATCAATAGTTCTAGCTCTGCATAAGCTTCTGGACCCTCCTTAGACCTTGATCAGTCTCTAAGTGGGTTTTGCCCAAGCTTTGCACATTAACCTTTAGTGAGATGGTTTATCACTTCAGGTTAACATTGGTAACTAGCAAGAGTAACTCTGGGTCGAGTTACTCTTACCCGGGTAAGTTTTCTCGTCCAAGGTAAACTTTCTTTTACCCACTTGTACGGACCACTTGTACGGCCTTGTACGGACCATCTGTACGGCCTTGGACGGACACCTCCAAACTTCTTCCTCTCCATTTCATAAGTCTTTTCCAGCCTTCCTAATAGATCATAACTCCATCTCTTATTCGGTTTAACACTCCCCCTCAAGCTTGACCATGTGGAACAAGTCAAGCTTGGAATGTCATGAGATCTTCCTCATTAAAAACCTTGCCAAAGAAAACCCTCCTTAGGGATAAAACCTTAGCAAGGAAAAGAGTAAAGACCTCATGACAGGGGATTAGTTTCACCTAGTGAGATCAATGAGTCCCAACCTCTGATGGATGGACTCAAGTGTCTTCTGTCTCGGAGCCTTAGTAAATGTGAGAATAGACAGATTCTGGTGTGTGAGTGATGTAGAAACAGAGTGTGGTCGAAATTATAGAGAAGAGACTGATGAGAGTAAAGGAGAATCAAGGAGAATGCTGCTGGAGAACTAAGAGATTAAGAGAGTATTAGTGAGTATCTGAGAGAGATTAAGTGAGAGTGAGAATCACAGAGAGTATGGACGAGATTAAGAGAGTAAAGAGTGTGGGGAGAGTGAAGTAACAAGAGAATATTGAAGAGAGAGAGAGAACTCCCCTCTGCCTTAGAGGTTTCACAATACACATGGGGTGGCTATATAGCCAGATTACAAATTGCAAGAGAATAAATAAATATTAAAGTACAAATCTACTAAACAAATATTATTGTAGGGTTTCTGATGAAGCCATGAGGATGCAGCCAAGGTGAATCTCGACCAGAGGGAGTAGATAGTGACAGGAGAGAGATGGGCACAGTCTGGTTGAGTGAAAGTGACAGGTCCAAACTGCTTTCTTCTTAGGCAGAACATGTTACTTTTATTCTTAATTAAATCTCCACTTGCCTCAGCTCTCTTCAACGGTCTGATGCTCCATTTAAACTTCAAATATGCTTCAGAATATTAATATGGACGAGTTCCCACCTTCCTTGCCTTCCAAGTTACTCTAGGTTAAGTTTGGTTACTTGGAAGCCAAGACTGTACGGACTGCCTTGTGTAGCAAGGTTGTACAGACCAAACTCTTTTCAGGTATCTATTCTTCTCTACCTAGTGACTCCATCACCACTTGGGATGACTGCAAGAGAGCATTCTTGGAGAAATTCTTCTCTACCTCAAGAACTGCTAAGCTGAGAAATGAAATCTCCAGTTTTCAACAGAAGAACTTGGAAGGATTCAGTGAAGCCTGGGAGAGATTCAAAAGCTACCAAACTCAATGCCCACACCATGGATTCCCTAAGTAGAGCTAGCTGAGTACATTCTACAGGGGTGCTCTTCCTAAATACAGAGCAAGATTGGATACTGCTAGCAATGGGTTTTTCTTGGGAAGATCTGAGGAAGATGCAGAGGAGCTGGTAGACAACATGGTGAAGAGTGACACAGTCAACAGTGGAGACTACGACAGAAGCAGTAGAGGTGATGACAAGCAGACAAGGAAGGAGCTAAAGGCCCTCCAAGATAAGATTGACATACTTATTGCAGAAAAGGCTACTCAAGAGCAGTTGAACTTTGTTGGTAACACTTCAAAACAAGAACCACATGTTGTGACCAATGAGGTTGATGGAATAGAGGGCCAGGAAGAGTTGTGTTTCATTAACAACAATGGTAGTTGGTACAAGAAGGAACCCAATTTTCACTACAACAACTACCCACAAGGAGGATACCAGCAGAGGAACAACCATCAAGGCAGCTATCAGCCTCAGCAAAATACACCTCCTGGCTTCACCAACAAGGGAAACCAACCTTCTGAACAACAAGCTAACACTTCTACATCTACTCCTCAGGAAACCAGCACTGATGCTCTACTGAAACAGATTTTGGAGTCTCAGACTAGAAGTGAAAAACATGTTGGTTATGAGCTGAAGAACCTTCACGCCAAGATTGATGGAAGTTACAATGACCTCAACAACAAATTTCGGGCTTTGGAGAACCAGTTTTCTTCAATAACTTCCACCTCTAAGCGCCCAGGGAAAGACCATTGCAATGTTGTCATCTCTGCTGCTACCTCTGAGACTGAACTGAATGATCATAAGAAAGAGGTAGATGAGATTGAAAGACTCTTCTATGAATCTGAACTTGTGCAGGATGAGAGACAGATTGTAGCCAAGGCTGGCGCTCAGGTTGTAGAGAGGGTTGAGGAAAAGGTTGTGCAGCCAGTTGGAGTCAGAGCTGAGATATCTCCTTTTGACAAGCTCCCATTTCCAAAGAGGGTCATCACTAAAGCTCAAAAGAAGGTGATCTCCAAGTTCAGGAAAGACTTGAGTGATGTTGGAGTTAAACTTCCAGAGCTTAATACAATGCAAGAGGCCTATGTTCAAATGATGCTCATCAAGGACATTCAAGATCACAAAGAAGAAGTAGCAGAGCTTCTAAACATCTCCACATCATTGATTCATCGACAAGTCCCTCCAAAGTCTCTCCCTAAGTTAAAGTCACAAGGGAAGTTCACACTGTCTTGCTCCCTTGGTAAAATCACCATGAATGATGCTCTTGTGGATAGTGGTGCCAATGTCAATGTGATCTCAATGGAAATGGTGAAGAGTCTTGGTATTGAAAGCATGGAGCCAAACACATCTTCTCTCATGTTTGGGGATTCATCTTCTACAACCCCCATTGGCCTCATCAAGGACTTCCCTTTGAAGATTGGATAATGCACAATCCCTATAGACCTCACAGTCCTCAAGATGGCAACTGAGAAGAGAGTTCCTTTGATCCTTGGCACTCCTTTCCTCACAACAGTGGGAGCACGTATTTTCCCAAACAAGAAGATCACACTGCTCAATGTGAACAAGGCTGTCTCTTACCCAATCCAGTCTTCAATGGATGTTGAGTATTGTGGAACAATCACTTGTGAAGACACATGCATTGAGAAGACCCAAGCTGAAGTGGTTGTAACTGAGAAAAAATATCTTGCTGGCAAGTCTTCACAAGAGTTGTGTGTAGAGCACTTGGAAATTGCTCAAAAGGAGGGGGTGAGTGGAGAAACAAAGGCTGCTCATGACAAGATGAAGATAGTGAAAGAATCTCAACCTCCACCTCTTGACAAGATGCCACACACCCTCACTCTCCACCCAATGAAGCTCAAGGATGGAGCCATTGAGTACAGGATCAAGTGCAAGGGAAGGTCTAAGCAATTCTCCAGTGCAAGAACCACCATCACTCTTGAAGGTGGGAAGGACCCTCCTTCTCACTAACTCCAAGTAAGTGCACCCTTACCTTTGTAAATATTTAGTTCATTCATCTTCTATCTCTCTCTTCATCTCTCTTCCAAGTTTACTCTCACACAAGGGACTTTGTGAAGTAAGTTTGGGGGAGAGTCTACTGTCTCACTTTGTGTTTTGTTTTGTTTTGTTCTCTTGTCATGAGTCTCATGCATTGCATTGCATTGTACATACACATATGCATAGAAAAAACAAAAAAAAAATTGAAATTTTTGAAACAATAAAAAAAAAACAATCATGTAGGTTGCATCACTTGCATTTCTAGGAGAGTCTAGAGCATATAGCTTGCATTCACTTGCATTGGGAGCAATTATTTTGAAACACCTTGTAAAAAAAAACTTCTCAAGAGCTCAAAGTGACACCCTAGTTAGACATATCAAGTAGCTTAAGCATCTCTTGAAAGCCTTGCACGTTTCGAGCCTTAAAAACTCTTTTTGAAACATGTTTGCTTGCTTGAAATTGACATTGTTCTTGAAACCAGCTCCAATCTGAAATTTGGCTTAATGAACTTAATCTCTCTTGCATATGGGCACTTGCATACTTGATCATGGATCTCATACACATTTGGGTTACCTTATTCCATTTTAACCATTCCTTGTTAACCCAAATGTAACTCCACACCCTTGAATCCAAGCCATTCCTTTGAGATCAAACATTTTATTTGCATGAGTGAGGCCTCTTTCGATAGCTTGTCATGTGCAAAATCTTGAGAGTATTGGAGGCGACATAGGATTGTTCTCATCTCTTGCTAGCATAGGAACCTGTTTTGAGCTAGCATCTAGGATGGTGAGTGGGTACGTGCTCTTTAGTTGATATTTTGGGGAAAGAAGAAAGCCATTAGGGACCAAAAGAAATGAAAAGAAGCTCTAGATTGTGTTAAAAGAAACTCTCCCCTATAAAAAAAAAGAAAAACAAAGAAATAAGTTTGGGGGAGGAGATGAGTAAAGAAGAAAAGTTAGAGCTAAGGAATAAAAAGAGTGTTAAGAGTCCCTAGTTGGTTGTGAAAAAAAAAAAGAAACATGTTCATTGGTGAGTGATGTGAGCAAAGGTTATTTGGGACCATGGGATGAAGAAGAAGGGTTAGAACTTGTGATCACTTAGGAAAAGGGTAGAATGATGAGAATAAGACTATGTATGCATGAGTTGCCTCTAGTCTTAGATAAATTATGCATAATGATCAAGCTCCTTGTTCTTGAGTGATAGCCACAAAAAAAATGATGATGCATTTGAGCTCTCCTTTTCATTCTCATTAGACCATTCGCTTGCCTAGCAAAATGATTGAGATCATGTGCCCATTTGTGAGAATTCACCTTGTGTGTGTGTGTGTGAACTAATGTGAGAGATGGTTTAAAGAGCTTGTAAATTGAAGAGTTTTGCACCTTGCTTAAAGGCATAAGAGTGTGTTGATAGGCCTAGAGAAACTAGAGTATAATAAGAGAGTGTGCTCATGCTATTTGCTATGTCACTTTAGGATGTTAAGTTGAGTTCTAGATGTGTTTCTTTTGGCTATGATCTCCCACCTTCAAATCTCTCTTCCTATAAGTTCAAGAAAGTTCACTTGAGGACAAGTAAAGAACAAGTTTGGGGGAGTTGATGTCTTGCATATTTTCATTGTTTCACCCATTCATCCATGTGCATTTTGATCATATAGACTAGGATTTAGTCATTTTAGGTTGCATTTTGCATACATGAGTCTTTATCAGGTGTTGGAGTGTGCCATGGAGTGATTTGAGATGTTTGGGAGCATTGTGATCCAAAAGGAGTGAAATATGAGCATGGATGGAACACTTAAAGAAATCTTCTGTTGCTAAGATTTTGTGGAGACATAGTAAATTGAGTTAGCTTTCTAATGGAAGTAGTTTCAAATCATTTGAAGATGTAATGAAGGAGTTATGACCAATTTACTAGAGGCATATCCACCCTGTTCGAGCATCCTGGAGCGACCTCATCAGAGCGACCTACCAAGGTCGCTCCCAGTCAGAGCGACCTCTTAGAGCGACCTACCAAGGTCGCTCCCAGCCAGAGCGACCTCACCGGAGCGATATGGACAGGTAGCTCGGCTTGGGAGCGATTGGTCGCTCGAAAACCACCCTGGAGCGACTTTACCGGAGCGATATGCACAGGTCGCTGCGCGGCTTTGCTGGGACGAATCTTAAGACATTTCAGGGACCTTTTGGTCATTTCTTTTCATTGTTTACACTTGCTAAACCGAAGTTTAAGTACTTCTTGTAGCCGAGGAGGCAGAGGATCCTTTGTTCTGGGAGAAAACAAAAAAACCTTCTAAGATCATTGTTTCGTTGTTCTATTGTTGTTACTTGTCTAATCCATCATCTACATGATTAAGCTTGAATCCAATATGGGTTTAAGAGGAATCATGATGATTAGTGAGTAAATCACCATTGAATTCATGCGTTAGGGAGATTAAGGGTGATTAGGCTAGATCTAGGATGTTTTAGTGTAGATTTCTCTTGTTCCTTGCTAGTAGAGTAATCGTAAGGCTACTTTTGAGTTGGCCACTCAAAGGTTGATCTTTAGGCATTTCCCACCCACAAGGTGTTTGATGAAATGCCTGAGTCAGCCCTCCTAAGCTTTTAACATTCTTTACCAGGGACACTTGTTGTTAAAGGTGTTAAAATGGCTAGTAAACTTATTCTTAATGATTACTTTCATAACATTCAACCGAAGACATTTGATGCTTGAGTTATGTTAGTAAATAAACATTCATCTAGACATAGAGCTTGTTTAGAATTGTGTCTAGGCTTAAGTTTAATAGTTTAATTGATCACTCGCCATCTTTAGTTCGAATCTTGATCACCCAAGGTCTAATCCCTATGCCCATGAGTTCTCCTTTCTCTTTATCGAAGAAGTTATTTTATTTATCGTTCTTTTCTTATTCTTAGTTATAGTTTAAAACCACCCATTATTCGATTGCACTTAGATTAAGTGAGTACTTGCATTCTCGGTGCTTTTACATCCCTCAGAACTGGTTCGACAATCATTTATACTACAACATTTGTCTTAGGAGCCTTGAAAACTCCTAACATCACGTTGCAAGGCTCTGAAGAAGGATGAAGTGAGCAATTCAAGTGCAAGCCAGGAGGGCAGACACTCCTCATTATCATCCCAAAGACATGTTGGCTAGATCTCAACCCATGAAGAAGGCAAGAAGGAAGAAGCAAGGGGGAGACAAGCTGTAAATAAGAAGAAGGTTCAGAAGGAACCAAGTTCAGTGTGAAGCAAGGAAAGGAGTGGTGTGCCTTACTTGCAAATAAAGTTGTGAATCCCCAAGCTGGATGCTTGTACTCTTTTTCCCTATAATTAGGTTTTTAATGAGGCAAGTAATCTCAGTTCCAAGCTTTCCCAAGGATTCTTATGGTCAAGCTTGAGGGGGAGTGTTGGAATAATGAAAGAAAGAGAAGAAGAAGAAAAGATGGTTGAAGAAACAATCTGGATCAAGCAGACTTGACTTGCAAGTAAAGATGAATGTTGTCCATACACCACTTGACCTAACCTGACTTGCAAGGCAAGGAAGGTGTTTGGGAAACTCTTGGACGTGGCCAAAGTTCCAGAAACCTATGGATACTTGGTTTGAATTCAAATGGAAGGAGCTGGTCTGATTTGGACAAGAAAATATCACATGTGGTGCATAAGAAGAAGGACTGACCTGTCACTATCACACCAAGCTGAATGTGTCCTCTTCCTCCAGTCACTTTCTCTTCCTCTGGACGTGCCAGACTGTCCATGCCACAGCCTGCTCCTTACCAGTCTGCCCCAGCCAGTTCTGAACCTGCTCTGATCTCTCTTTCTCTACAAAATTAGTTATTTAAGTTTTCATGTTTTATTAGTAGTTTATTGTGCTTGTAATGTCTTGTAACTTGGCTATAAAGCCCCCACATGCAACCCACGAAATTCCTAAGGAGAATTGAGCCTCCTCCTTCATTATTCTCTCTGGTTCATACACTCTCATATTCTCTCTAAGTCCCATCCACTCTCTCATACTCAGAAACTCTCTTAAACTCTCCATAATCTCTCATACTCTCTGAAGTGAGAGTTAAGTCTCTCCTTCACCAAATCTTCTATTCTCTAGTTCATATACTCTCTCAAGTCTCTTGCTCTCTGGTCACACGACCTCACACTCACAAACACTCTCAACCTCACTAAATTTTCTCATTCTCTCATTCAAGGCAATCCTGCCTCATACTCTTGTCTCTCATCCATTCTCTTGTTTTCTGTCAACCAGACTCTCACAAACTTTCATTCTCACCATATTCTCTCTATTCTCACAGAAAGCAGTAACCAGTATGTGGATATTCACCATCAAGTTCTTACCAAATGGGAAGATACATAGAAGGAAGACAAGGCTAGTGGCTAGAGGGTTCACTCAAACATATGGAGAAGACTATCTTGACACTTTTGCTCCAGTTGCGAAGCTCCATACTATTTGGATTGTTCTTTCAGTGGCAACCAATCTGAAGTGGGATCTTTGGCAAATGGATGTCAAGAATGCCTTTCTTCAAGGAGAACTTGATGATGAAGTCTACATGAAGCCTCCACCAGGTCTTGAGAGCCTTGTGAAACCGGGAAATGTGCTGAGGTTGAAGAAAGCTATCTATGGTCTAAAGCAGTCGCCTAGAGCCTGGTACAACAAGCTAAGCACCACTCTGAATGGGCAAGGCTTCAGGAAGTCTGAGCTTGATCACACTCTCTTCACCCTCATCACAACCTCAGGTATCATTGTCCTTCTAGTCTATGTTGATGACATCATCATAACCGGAAGTGACAAAGCAGGTATACAAGATACTAAAGACTCTAAAATCTGTGTTTGAAATTAAAGACTTAGGGGAGATGAAATACTTCCTTGGAATTGAGATATGTAGATCCAAGGAAGGCTTGTTCATGTCCCAAAGAAAATACACCCTTGATCTTTTGAGAGATGCAGGTAAACTTGGTGGGAAGATAGCAAAAATGCCATTGGAGGATGGTTACAAAGTACCAGGAGAGGGGGAGATAGAGAACAGTCCATACCTTGAAGATCCTAAACTCTATAGGAGGATGGTTGGTAAGTTAATATACTTGACCATTACCCGTCCTGATATCTATTTTGTTGTGAACCAGGTGAGCCAACACATGCAAGAACCAAGGGAACATCACTGGAGGATGGTGGAATGGATCCTGAGTTACCTGAATGGATCACCAGGCCAAGGTGTATGGATGGGGTGCAATGAGAGCACTGAAGTGGTGGGTTACTGTGATGCAGATTGGGCAGGAGATAGAGCTGATAGGAAGTCGACCACAGGCCATTGTACCTTTACTGGAGGAAACCTGGTCACTTGGAAAAGCAAGAAGCAGAAGGTGGTCTCTTGTTCAAGTGCTGAGGCTACGTATAAAGCCATGCTGAAGCTGACAAATGAATTGGTGTGGATCAAAGGGATACTGAAGCATCTAGGAGTAGAGCAAGCCACACCCATGACTATGCATTGTGATAACCAAGCGGCTATCCACATTGCAACCAACTCGGTGTTCCATGAAAGGACCAAGCACATTGAGGTCGACTGCCACAAGGTGAGGCAAATGATTGGTCTTGGAGAGATCTTGCCATGTTACACAAGGAGTGAGGATCAGTTGGCGGTTGTCTTCACTAAGGCTGCAAGGCAGAAGGTCATTGAGTCTATTCATACCAGATTAGGACTCATTGACCTCATACCAGACAACTAATCCCCTCGCTATGGTGATATAAGACTCGGAGGAGTCTTTGGAAGGGTGGTGGTGATGGATTCTCAAGCTGGCTTTCTCGCACTCTCTTGAGAACAAAGGATGGTCGTTTGATGAACACCTAACCGGATGAGAGATCAAGTGTGGATGGAATCTAACAAGCTGGCTTGCACGCTCTCTCTTGTTGGATTGATTGATGATGAAGATGATGGAACGAAGAACACCACAAGGATGATGATGGATCCTTGATACAGTTCAAGACTCTGCTCACTTGAATCTCACAAGAGAGAAGAAGTCGGCTGCGGCTTGCTCTAGGGGGCAAACTGACTCGTATATTGATCTAGGGTAAAAAGTTGTGTGTTACAATGGCTGCGTGTGGGACTTTATTAATAGTCCTTCAGCCTTGACCTAATGGTCGACTCAAGAAAAGGAAAAAGACTCAAAACGACAGGACTTAGGGTTTAAACAAGAAAATAGAAAACTAACATTGCCCGGTTTAAGACCAAAAAAGGAAAGTTGCAAAATAAAAGAAAATAAGGCCTAAGCTAAGTCTTGGCCTCGAACCCTGGTTGCTTGTGGGATAGGCGAGTTCTAGGAACCACTAGACTGACCCATCTTACCTGCACAAAGTGTAAATAAAGTAAAGACTTCCCTTGGTTCAGTGTTGGCCTTCTTTGCTAGGTAGTTGATCTTGAGGGCGTCTAAATCAACCTTGGTAGAACTCATGACTTGGTCTTCTATTTCTGGTACTTTAATACTTGAGTCTTTAAGGCCTTCTTCATCAGGAATGGGGTCTTCTTCCACATCCATTCCTGCCACATAACCTTCCTTGTCAGTTTCAGCCAAATGAGCTTCCTTACCTGGAGTGATATTGAGTTGCGCAAAGGCATTGCTCAAGTCATCACTTGACTCGTTGATATGCTCTACTTTGGTGGGTTGAGCTATTGGCATGTTTAGTGATTCGTCCATATTGTCTAGGATAGCTTGAACAGCAAGTATGAATCCATCCTTGAGCCTCCTAGCCTTGGAACGGGTCATGGGGCCTTCTGTGACCTTAGGAATGGTGATGGGAGCTTGGTTCTGGTCCATGACCTCATCATATGGGGTCTCCACTCTTTTTCCCTCATCAAAGGATTTTATCCCACAAAGGGTTTTCTCTTTGGTGAGGTTTTTAATGAGGCGGAGCTCATAGCATTCCAAGCATGACTTGTTCCACATGGTCAAGCTTGAGGGGGAGTGTTGATCTGAGGAAATAAAGAGAGGAGGTTTAAAGGGTTTAGGATGGATTTTGGGATCAAAGGGAAGGTTGTGCGAATTTGGGTTAAGTGTACGGACGGTACGGACCATACGGACTGTACGGCCGACCGTACGGACCACTCGACCCAAATTACTTTAAACTCGACCAAATCACATTTTGGTCTTGTGCAAATTCCGGGTCAAGTTGTACGGATCCGTACAACTCATGGTCTGTACATCCATGGCCGATACTTGGGTCACAAGGCAGAAGGAAGAAGATAACCTTGGTGGGTGAAAAGGAAGAAGGTTAACTTGTTGGTAACTCGGTAAAGAAGTGGCTCGTGGATAAGGGGTCAAGCTTGACCAAGACAGCCTGTCCAAGGCTGGAAAGGAGAAGGCATCTGGTCAAGATGCCAAAAGCATCTCGCACCCTCATCCACTCGTTCAAACCAGGCGCTCCTCTTCCCTTGACCGGCCACGTCTCCCACTCCATAACCTTTGCTTTTGTATCCATTGTAAACCTAAATCTCTGCCTATATATTTGTATCTCCTCTCTGAATAATCAATCAAGCAAATCATTTCTTTCTTTTGTGGTTCTCTTTTCTCTCTCTCTCTCGAGTTCATCATGAACATCGAGCACACTCCCTTCTAATCTCTCATTCTATCACTCTTTCTCTCTTTCTCTCGGTTAATCTACTCTTATTCTCTCAAAATCTCACTTGATCTTTTAAATGAGGCAGGAAAGCTTGGAGGAAGAGTAGCCAAAACACCACTTGAAGAGGGATACAAAGTATTGCGTGAGGGGGAGTTTGAAGATGAGGCATTTGAGGATGTCAAAATCTATAGGAAAATGGTTGGGAAGCTGATCTATCTAACCATTACACGACGAGACATCTGCTTTGCTGTGAATCAAGTCAGCCAGCATATGCAAACACCTAAAGTCCATCACTGGAATATGGTGGAAGGGATTCTAAGGTATCTAAGGGAAGCTCCGGGTCATGGTATATGGATGGGCTGCAACAAGAGCACAGAAATTGTGGGATATTGTGATGCAGACTGGGCTGGTGGTAGAGTGGACAGGAAGTCTACAACAGGATATTGCACCTTCATTGGAGGGAATCTGGTTACCTGGAAGAGCAAGAAGCAGAAGATAGTTTCATGTTCAAGTGCTGAGGCAGAGTATAGAGCAATGAGGAAGCTTACCAGTGAGCTCATTTGGATCAGAAACATGCTCAAAGACTTGGGTATAGAGACTACAACACCAATCACAATGCACTGTGATAATCAAGCAGCTATTCACATAGCATCAAACTCAGTGTTTCATGAGAGGACAAAGCACATTGAGGTGGATTGTCACAAAGTAAGACAAGCAGTGGAGCAACAGATCATCCTACCATGCTACACAAGAAGTGAGGATCAACTAGCTGATATCTTCACAAAAGGAGCAAGTACCAAAGTCTGTGAGTTCATCCATCCAAGGTTAGGACTCATAGATTTGGCCAGATCATGATCCCCTTAGCCATGAATCATCTACTCTTTCCTTTGTGTGTTTTTATCCCACTGGGTTTTGCACACAAAGGTTTTAATGAGGGATGTCTTCATGGGTTCCAAGCTTAACCATATCATTAGTTGCTCTTTTAACAGAAAACAGATTAGAGGTGAAAGTTGGCATGTAAAATGCTTTGGACTCCTTATCAAACAATTTAAGATTCCCTATCCCTTCAATAGGTATTCTATCACCATTTGCAATCACTACACTTCCTAGAGCCGGTTTGATATCACTAATGAGCTTAACATCCCTAATCATATGGTGAGAAGCTCCTGAGTCAATTATCAAGGGCCTAGTAGTTTGATTTGCATTATGAATAGATGTGAGAGCATTAATACAATTGTTACCAGAGTTTGCATTGAGTGCCTTTATAAGGGCCTCAATGTCTGACTTGCGGATGAAGGCATCATCATTGGGGAGTTGAGAAGTGGCCTGAGAGGTTGAACCAACTGCATGTGTTGTTGAGACCATGGCTCTCCCATCTTCTCCCATGCGCATAGGGCGATTGCTTGGCTCATGTGCTCTTGCTTCATGTGCTCTTGCCTGGTTGAACTTGGGAGGTCAGAGATGAGGATGAAGTATCCAGCAGTTGTTCTTGGAATGACCTTGCCTCTTGCAATGTTCACAAGTCATGCGCTTGTCAACTCCACCCCCTGGTTTGTAGAAGACCTTGTTGGCTGAGATAACCTCTATCTTTTCAGCCTTACTAGCCATGGACAGCTCTCCTTTCCCACCAAACAACCCATCAGATCCTTGCTCCTTTTGGAGTTGAGCACAAACATCATCCAGACTTGGTAGATCCTTAGCTCTCAGTATGTGTTTAATGACATCATTGAAAGAGGAGTTAAGGGTGAGTAGCAACCCAAATACCTTATCTTCCTCACGCCTTGCATTGAGGACAGTAGGATCAGTGGTGCTTGGCCTTAGCATCTCCAGCTCAGCCCACAAGGCTCTAAACTTCCCAAAGTGTTTGGTAAAGTCCATATCCTCCTGATGCAAGTTGTTGATAGCCTTCTTTACTTCAAAGACTCTGCTGAGGTTTGAAGTGTTTCCATAAACCTTCTTCAAGGTGTCCCACAACTCCTTTGCTGTTTCACAGTAGGAGTAGGCTTCCATAATGGGACCATCTAGAGAACTTTGCAAGGCAGACAGCACCATGAAATCCTCCTGAGTCCATTTGCCTTCATCTGTCACTACAACTTCTCTGCCATCTTCTCCTTGGGTGATTTGTCTTGGGGCTTCTTGTAACACCCGTGTTCCGCAATCTGAACTGGATCAGTCCAAGGATGGGTTAGCTGGACTGATCAGATGATCTAGTTACGCGGAGCCCGTTGACTGTATAGTACTGGTCCGATTAGGACAAAACTGTTGGGTCCGGACAGAGCGGTTGACTTTGTCGGGCAAATCTGGTCGGATTCGGACAAGGCGGTTGGACTTGTCATCCGAGATCAGTTGGTTAGAGTATGAACTGACTGATACACGTTTGGTGGGAATAATTACTGAGCCAATGTGTAATGATAAGGAAATGGCGGGAACTGTTACTGGGTGGTTACCAAGGCAGTTATAGTTCAGGATGCGGGTTCTGATGCGTAGGTAACCGGTCTGTTGGATAGCATATCCAAGGAGAACTGGATCCGGATGAGACGCGTGTGGAGCCAATCATGGGAAAGAGATGATCGGCACAATCTATGCATCAGAGAGCCGTGTACTGATGAAACGGTAACCACACTGTCTGTTTCTACGGTTATCCTTCTCTGTGATGATCGAGATAAATCAGAGTGTTGGACTGAGTTCACGGTTGTACTGGCCGTGGATACTGGTCATGATAGCGAGTCTGGATCGCCTGGTGTTGTGAGTCACATGGCGTGAGGATTAAGATCCTATCATGAAAACTGTTGGATCATGGTCATACTGGTTGTTATGATCAATGCGATCCTGAACGATCAGGAAGATCGTTACTGAAGACGGTTGAACTGGGGCGATATGGGATGGTGAGTCCATCCGAAATGTGATCCGAGTACGCAGAAGATTGTGTACTGGGCGATTGAGCAGAGTGGAGTACTGGTGGATCCAGAGTGGTCCGCGACTCATCTGAGGGCCGTTGGCCGAGTTACTGTTTGGCTGATCAGAGTGGATCAGTGTCTGTTTATGGGACTGAGTCGTCTCTTCTTGCTACTTGGTCAAGTGGGGATGGTTGGTTGAGTGACTAAGGAACAAGGGGATTCGGTTAAGTGTCTAAACGAGCTATAAGCTAGATAAGGGAGCATGTTGCCAGAAGTGGAACATGTGCATGGACAAGCAACTAATCATGCACCAATGCAGTAAGGTACCTGTTTATATTACTGCCACATTCAGTGGACTGCTAAGACGCTGGATTAGTCTTAGAGAACACTGCGTACTGAACTGAACCTCCTAGAGGAAAATTCCGCAAAGGGCCATTTTTGGTCGAGGAAGACAACCCACGAACGTACTCGGGGTAAGGAAATCCGGGGTGGGGTCTCACAAATGGTATCAGAGCGATTACGGTTCTAGGACAAGGACTTGAGCAAGATTCGAGTTTGTCTAAACCTAGAGGATGCTAAGGGAGGAAGCATTGAAGAAGTGATCGAAAGACTTGATCTTGAGAATGATCTAAGTCGGAGTTACACTTGTATGGGCGAGTTGTAACTTAGAAGTCTATCTAGACTAGAAACTGGAGTAAAGGTCATTTGGAAAATGATCGTATTGCTGATTAAAAGGTTCTTTAAAGTCGATGGATCCAGTTTCTGAGTAAAGAAACGGGAAGGATTGACTAAGAGTTTCCTGAAGCTTAAGGAATGTTAAGCATACTGAGATCAAGATGAACCAAATGGTTCGAGAAAGCCGAAGCTGATTCGGAAATGTCTAAGTAAGACAATGGATTGCCAATGACCAAGGAGGTCGGAGGTGAAGACAATGAATTGATTATGATAGAACTGGAGTGGAAAAAAAAAATGTCTATGACTGAAAGAGGTGTTTTACCTAAGGAAGTGATACTCCGGTGAACAAGTGTTCAAGGGAAAAGAGCCGAGCTGATGAGCATGAATGGCATGTTCAAAAACTTGCTTGGACAGGTGGTCCGAGAACTGATATGAAGGTCTCAACAAAGGATGCTAAATGCTGCGTGTCCTAGTTAAAGCAATGGACGGATTGCTGAAAACATAAACTGACAGAATCAAGAGACCGGGAAACTGAAATGGACAGATTGTCCATGGAGAAAAGTCTAGGGGAATGACTAAGGCATCGCTGCCGGAATTTGGAGTTAGAGAGAACTCAGATTCGTGAATAAGATAAGGTGGAAAATGCTTAGAAGGCCTCTAAGGTTTTCAAGTTGTTGGACATACTGGTCCGAGAACTGGAACTGAAAGGTCGATGAAGGGAGTTGGAAACATCCGAGAAAGACTTACATGCTAGCAAGTGGCGATTGTAAGCAAGTCTGGATATCGAGAACTGGACAAAGTAAATTGTCAGGAGAACTCGACTCGATTGTCATAGTAGACTCGTACGGTTCGAGAGTTGAGATTATCAGAACAAGAAATTTGGAAGTCAGGTGGACTTGCCAAATACTTGTTGGGTGACCAAGAAACTACTCGGAGGTACCAGATGCTATAGATGATGGGTTGTAGTCGGAGCGACTGTGTTAGTCTTGATGATCGATTCCTTTCATGCGAGAGTCTGGATCAGTCTAGGTGCTTATTGCGGTGTTACTAAGTAAGACTTAACTGGATCATAAGATGACTGCTCGATGACTTGGAATGATTATGCTAGACGAACGACTGAGAATTTATTAGACATGGCTGCTTTTGGAACCAAGTGGGTTTGCCAAAGAGTTCATGTGATTGTGGACGTATGACCTTGGGAACCAGGCGGGTTTGCCAAGGCATGTACTGACGTCTGTCTGTTCTGGCGTTTGTGGACACCAAGAGTTTCCAAGACGTGCCGGTCACTGTCATCGCGTGTTCTGTTCTGACGTCTGTGGGAACCATTGAGTTTGCCAAGACGTATCTGTTATCGCGTCGATGGGAACTAGCTTAGTTTGCCATCGCGTGTCTGTACTGGTGTCTGCGGAAACCCTGTCTGATGTCTGTGAGAAACCGAACTTCTCAGGGCATAAAAACTGTACTGATACTGGAACTCAATGAGTTCACTACCGTGGGTTTCCGATCGCGATGAAAGCGTGGGTGGGAACTAGTGAGAGTTTGCCATCACGTGTCTGTAAGGATCAAGAGAGTGATCCGTAAAAAGAAAAGTCTGTAAGGATCAAGAGAGTGATCCGGAAAAGAAATGTCTGTAAGGATCAAGAGAGTGATCCGGAAAAGAAATGTCTGTAAGGATCAAGAGAGTGATCCGGACAAGAAATGTCTGTTAGGATCAAGAGTGATCCGGAAAGGAAATGCCTGTAAGGATCTAGAGAGATCTGTAACTGTCAAGGAAGATCGACAACGATCTTAGAGAGTGTGTGACGATCTTAAGTGATCAGAAATCTGGATTGGATCAAAGAGAGATCCGTGAAAACAACTGTAAGGATCATGGTATGAGATCCGTGAGTTCTGAGAATGATCAAGTGTCCTAGCATTCGGAATTGGTCCGTGCTAAGGAAAGATCAAAGTATGAAAAATCAAACAGTCTAGTCGGAGAATGGACCAAGACTGGTTTGGATTGAATTCTGAAAGGGACAAAGATAAGGAGACTGGAAAAACTTAACCAAGATAGTGAGTTGAACTTCGAGAATTGAGGTGAAATGGTCAACACTGTTGGGAGTCAAGTGTTCTCACCAAAGTGTATGTTCCATCACCAATAGATTGCTCGGAAATAATGACTACTATGCTTAGTAAGTTACTGAACTAAACTGAGTCTGCGAGACTAAATAAGTGATGAAGATATCGGGTAAAGAAAACCGATAACTGAGATCGAATCCAAGTGTGATTGCGATCAAGTGCTTCAAAAAAAAAAAAAAAAAAAAAAAAAAAAAAAATTTAATAGCACGAAAGTATGGAAAACGCTGTGGTCTAGTGACCGGATGTCTGCGAACCGAGGGAAGGCGAATGAGTGCCTAATCTCGGGACGGATCTGAAGAAGTAGAACAAGGTTCTAGCGACAGCTGAATTCGAGGACGAATTCATTCCAAGTGGGGGAGAATTGTAACACCCGTGTTCCGCAATCTGAACTGGATCAGTCCAAGGATGGGTTAGCTGGACTGATCAGATGATCTAGTTACGCGGAGCCCGTTGACTGTATAGTACTGGTCCGATTAGGACAAAACTGTTGGGTCCGGACAGAGCGGTTGACTTTGTCGGGCAAATCTGGTCGGATTCGGACAAGGCGGTTGGACTTGTCATCCGAGATCAGTTGGTTAGAGTATGAACTGACTGATACACGTTTGGTGGGAATAATTACTGAGCCAAATGTGTAATGATAAGGAAATGGCGGGAACTGTTACTGGGTGGTTACCAAGGCAGTTATAGTTCAGGATGCGGGTTCTGATGCGTAGGTAACCGGTCTGTTGGATAGCATATCCAAGGAGAACTGGATCCGGATGAGACGCGTGTGGAGCCAATCATGGGAAAGAGATGATCGGCACAATCTATGCATCAGAGAGCCGTGTACTGATGAAACGGTAACCACACTGTCTGTTTCTACGGTTATCCTTCTCTGTGATGATCGAGATAAATCAGAGTGTTGGACTGAGTTCACGGTTGTACTGGCCGTGGATACTGGTCATGATAGCGAGTCTGGATCGCCTGGTGTTGTGAGTCACATGGCGTGAGGATTAAGATCCTATCATGAAAACTGTTGGATCATGGTCATACTGGTTGTTATGATCAATGCGATCCTGAACGATCAGGAAGATCGTTACTGAAGACGGTTGAACTGGGGCGATATGGGATGGTGAGTCCATCCGAAATGTGATCCGAGTACGCAGAAGATTGTGTACTGGGCGATTGAGCAGAGTGGAGTACTGGTGGATCCAGAGTGGACCGCGACTCATCTGAGGGCCGTTGGCCGAGTTACTGTTTGGCTGATCAGAGTGGATCAGTGTCTGTTTATGGGACTGAGTCGTCTCTTCTTGCTACTTGGTCAAGTGGGGATGGTTGGTTGAGTGACTAAGGAACAAGGGGATTCGGTTAAGTGTCTAAACGAGCTATAAGCTAGATAAGGGAGCATGTTGCCAGAAGTGGAACGTATGCATGGACAAGCAACTAATCATGCACCAATGTAGTAAGGTACCTGTTTATATTACTGCCACATTCAGTGGACTGCTAAGACGCTGGATTAGTCTTAGAGAACACTGCGTACTGAACTGAACCTCCTAGAGGAAAATTCCGCAAAGGGCCATTTTTGGTCGAGGAAGACAACCCACGAACGTACTCGGGGTAAGGAAATCCGGGGTGGGGTCTCACACTTCTCCTGAGGTGATATGCTCCCATAGACCTCTTCCACCAAGGGCAGGTTTGGTCAATCTCGACCATAGTAGGTAGTTCAAACCCTTCAAAGTGACTGGAATGACCATTTGCTTCTGTTGCTCCATTTTGACTTGCTATTATCCAGTGGGTAATAGAGTAGACTGAGTAGAAATTTTTGAAATTTTGGAACACTGGACAGAGAGAAACAAGTATAAACAAACTATACTCTCTTTAAACCTTGAAGATATAAGGAGATATGAAGAGAAACGAAGCGAAATGGTCAAGAACAGCCCAGAAACTTGCAAGAACAGTCCTAATATCCACTGGACAAAATGATGTTCTTCAAGATATAAAGAAAGTAACCGGATAGAACAAGTATAAAAAAATTATACTCTCTTTAAACCATGAAGATATAAAGAGATATGAAGAGAAATGAAGTGAAATGGTCAAGATCCGCCCAGAAACTTGCAAGAACAGTCCTAATATCCACTGGACAAAAGGATTTCTTCAAGATATAAAGAAAATAATCGGATATAACTGAAGTATAGAGTGAAAAGAGAGTGTTTGCGGAAGAAATAGAGTGGTTTAGGAGCTTAAAGCTCTGATACCATGTAACAAAATGAAGAACTCAGTGAAGAACAAGAGAGAAAGAGAGGAGAGAGAGAGTGATTCGAGAATGAGAGTAAAGAAGGATTGTTTCCTTGCTTGATTCAGTTTCCAGCGATACAATATTTAAAGACAAAACAAGTAGGATGTAGACAAGAATAATAAGAGTATAATAAGGTTTCTTGGTCGAGATAGTGGAGCGTGAAAGTGACAGGACCTAAACAGCTCCTTCTCCCTAAGTAGAACATGTGATCTGATCTATTTTTGAATTCCACTTGCTTCCAAAAGTCTCCAACGTCTCTCTTGACCAACTGACACTCTTCTTGTAGAGTTTAAACCACTTACTTGCCTTCCAACCCAAGTTAGGTCACTTGCTTGCTTGGAAGTCAAGTCTTGTACGGAATGACTTGTGTTCCTAGTCTGTACGGACCAAAACATTCCAACTCACCCAAATGCATCTCTTCTCTTTGTCTCCATCTTTTTATTCATGTCTTCATGTCAATACTCCCCTCAAGCTTAACCACAGGATATGGTTAAGCTTGGAACCCATGAAGACATCCCTCATTAAAACCTTTGTGTGCAAAACCCAGTGGGATAAAAACACACAAAGGAAAGAGTAGATGCTTCATGGCTAAGGGGATCATGATCTGGCCATGAGCTGAAAAACAGCTGAAGAACAGCTAGAACATGAAGAACACTTGATGAAAGAGAGAGGAGGAGAGTATTTTCGTGAGAGAAGAGAGAGAGAGTAAACAAGTAAAGAGGAGGTTTCTTTCTCCTTAATTAATTCATTCTGCCTACTACATTGTTTTATAGGGAACCAGAGAGAGAGAGAGAGAGGACAGTGACATTTAGAAACAAACAAAAGAGAAACAATAAACTAATGCAAGTGGTCCTGGTCCTCTCTGGTCGAGATTCCTGATGCTGAGAGTGACCTCTCCTAACAGTCCACTCTTGCCTGATTTGAATCATGTGATTTCTCCTATTTTGAATTCAAACTTGGTCCAGAGAGCACTCCTCCCACGTGAGTAAGGTTGGCAAGTGAGTGAGACTTGCCTTGTCTTCCAAGTCAAGCTAGGTCTTCTCTTGGATGACTTGAGTTCCAAGTCTTGTACGGAATGCCTTGTTCCTCAAGTCTCTAAGTTCCTTCTCCACTTTGTCCATGCTGATCAGTGTCTCTCATTCTCTTCTGGTTCTTCATCTCAATACTCCCCTCAAGCTTGATCATAGGGACTGGTCAAGCTTGGATACATGAAGAACCTCCCTCATTAAAACCTTAATGTGTAAAACCCAGTGGGAGAAAAACACATTAAGGAAAAAGAGTATAGGTCTCCATGCAAGGAGAGTTAGTGAGAAGTGAGGTCTATGAGTCCCAATTTTGAATGGATGAACTCACAAACCTTGGTGCTGGCTGCCTTGGTGAAGATGTCTGCCAACTGATCTTCACTTCTTGTGTAGCATGGCAAGATGATTTGCTGCTCCACAGCTTGTCTAACCTTAATGGCAATCCACCTCAATGTGCTTAGTCCTTTCATGGAACACACTGTTGGATGCTATATGAATTGCTGCCTGGTTGTCACAGTGCATAGTGATTGGGGTTGTGGCCTCTATACCCAAGTCCCTTAAAAGGTTTCTGATCCAGATCAGCTCACTGGTGAGCATCCTCATTGCCCTATATTCTGCTTCAGCACTGGAACAAGACACAATCTTCTGCTTCTTGCTCTTCCAAGTTACCTCCAATGTGTTAGAAAGAGAGATTTTAGAGAGAGTTTATTGCTGGAGAATGAAGAACATGAAGAACAAGAGAGAGAGAGAGAGAGAGAGATTTCGAAATTGTAAAAGAGAGAGAAAGAGAGAAATGGTTTCCTTAGATTAATTATGTCTGCTTACAGCCTTTAAATAGACAGAATACACAGATGCAAGTTGACAAGGAAATACAATAAACAAATGAGAGAGAACAAGACAAAGGGCTCTTGCAGCTGAAGTGAAAGTGACAGCTCCTAACTGGTCTCCAATTGATTCTCTGCCTCACCAGACTAGATCAGACATGTGACTCTTCCTCCCAACGTCTCTCTCTGCTTCTGGACAAGGAAATATGTGCTCCAGACCCTTTGAATAAGTTTCTGGTCAAGTTCCCTCTATTTCTTTCCTTGCACCCTAAGTTAGGTCAGAGACTGTATGGTCCAATTTTCTTCTTCATCTCGGATGCTCCTCTTTCTAGCTTCTCATCTCTTTGTCATTAATTACTTCATGTCAACACTCCCCCTCAAGCTTGACCATAGGGACTGGTCAAGCTTGGTGTTGAAATGATGAAGGGAATGACCAGTAGAAGTAGCTGGTTCATGACCCAAGTATTGATAAAGAGAAATAAAGAAGACAAGCATAAGAAGTGATCCAGAAACATATAGCTGAGACTGGGTCATATAGACTTGTGAACCAAGGCATTGTTAGAGTGGTGGGGAAAGAAGTATGGCTGAGTATGACCAAGATACTGTGCACAAAGAATATCAAGAGAAGAATGTTGGAATGAAATAAGTGACAAAAAGAAGAGAAGAGGTTGGATACTTGTGTAAGAAGTCAGTCCGTACAGTCTTGACTTCCAAGCAACCAAGCTTGAGCTAGAGTGTCTTGGAAGGCAAGGAAAGTATGGATCTCATCCTGCTTCATCCTCAAAAGCATATTTGAATTTAAAATTAAGGCTTATGACCGTTGGAGAGAGTGGCTGGACAAGTGGGGATTTAAATAGAATAAAAGATCACATGTGCTTAAGGAACTGCACCCAGAGCTGTCACTTTCATCAATGGGAGACTGCACCACCATCTCTCCTCCTGTCCCTTTCCTTTCATATTGACGAGCCAGACCTTGTCTTCTTCGCCTTTGGGCATCTTCTCTTTCCCTACAGAAGTAATTGTTTAATAGAACCAAGATTTATTCATTGTTTAAGGTTGTCTTTGCCTACTTAAGGCCTTATTGTAACATAAGGTAAGCTAAGAAAAAGTTAACTCTTTCCTTCACATATTCTTGGTTCCAAATCTCTCTCCCACGACTAACTCTTTTATGTTACTCTCTTTTACTCTAAATCTCTTTAATTACTCTGGTTACTTTCAAGCTTATACTCTTCATACTTTACAAACTCTATTCTTTAGTTACTGTCTCTTAATCATACTTGTTCCCTCTCTCGCCCAGTCTCTGTTCTCCCATAAGTTAACCTTCAAGTTCATCATTCTCTTCTCATAATTCATCTATTCTAACATGGTATCAGAGCTTCCAAGCTCATGAAACCTTCATAGCTTCCGCAAATCAACATATTCTCAAAACTGTCTCCAAAACAGTTTCTGCTACATCTCTTTAGCCACTGGTCCAAAGATCGTCCAAGAGGGAAGAATCTTGCCAGAACTCAAGATAGGACAGTATACAAGTCTCTGGAACTCAAGAAATCTACAGCTCAGTCCAGCAAGCTTCATCAAAGGTTCAGTTTCAAGTTCTGTTTCTTGCAAAACCAGTTGGTACATTCTATTGTCCACTGGTCCAAACTCTCTAAGATGGAGAGCTCAAAGGAAATGGAGACTTCAGTAGCTTCAAGGAGTCCAAAGAAGAAGCCAAACCACCACATCTGGTCCAAAATGCTGAAGACAATCCATGGAAGAAACAATTCTTGGAGAAAGGTCACTAAAGAAGCATTAAAGCTAAGCTGTTCTAATCATTCTCTGGCCAGCTATGCTGAAGCTCTGTTTCTGATCAACAAAACCCACGACCAGCAAGAGGGCAGGAGGGGTTTGAAGTGTCTCCTTGACCAGAAGGAGAGAATCAAGAAGAGTAGGTGTTGGACAGTCAATCCACACCACAAGCCCTTCAAATTCAAGTGATTCACAACCATGGAGGTTCAAGGAACTAGCTCAGGTTCCTTGGTTGTAAGTTAAACTCCTTAACTCTAATAAGAGCTTGCTTAATTGTCTTAAATTGTTTCTGGTTGTGTTGAGTGTGTTGTTAGTATCTTAGGGACAGTTCAATGTTACTAGAGTTGTTGAACCTAGTTTCTGTCCCATGATACTTAAACATTGTGTATGCATTGTTCTAGGAGTAATTAAGCTTGTTAGCATGATCATATATCATCTGGTTCAATCCATTTCATTGTTATCTTATGCTAATGGTCTGGTTAGTCCATCATAGTGGACTGGTATGCATTTAGAAGTTGGTCTAAGCTACTGGTCCCTATGGTTTTGATGAAACCAGTAACCATTAGCTAGTGTGATGTGCATTTAGTTGCTTGTTATCTCATGCTGTCTTGAATTGAATCTTGTGCATTCATATAGCTATTGCTTAAAATTGTTGCTTGATGCTTGTGTACTGTTCTAGGAGATTTCTAGCATTGTTTTGTCTTGTTCTTGTCTTAGCTCATTTGTTTGTGTGCTGTATGGTCTAGGCGAGTTTCTTAGAGCCTGTTGACTGTTTTGTTGCATTGCTAGAGGCCTAGGAGAGTTTACTGGTCATGTGTTGCATTCATAGTTGTGTAGCTTGATTAGATGAGTTGTCTAGTCTATGCTACTGTCATAAATTGTCATTGCATTCTGCTACTGTCATATGTGTGATAAAATGAGCCTAGATGCCTTGTAACTGTTGAGTTATCATACCTGAGCATTTAGTGAATTGTTGCATGAATTTGAACTAAATGAGTTGTTTAGATTCTGTCCATTGCATTTTCTTAAAGCATTGGGATCAGGATTGGTGAGTTACCAAGGCCTGATCCTAGTGTTTGTGGTCTGATTCTTGCTGGAGTTTGAGTGATGTTTCAGGTACACAAGTGTTATCTATGTCCATCATCAAATCAAGACAAA
The DNA here is from genome assembly GCA_905132765.1 of Moricandia arvensis. NCBI lineage: Eukaryota > Viridiplantae > Streptophyta > Magnoliopsida > Brassicales > Brassicaceae > Moricandia > Moricandia arvensis. Next base: position 852 of record CAJHQP010008554.1, on the reverse strand, counting down.
GAAGAAGACTTTGCCCATGAGTTCAGAGCCTACATAGTCTGTATATTCCTGACCATGGAAAGATCACTTGTCTGTATATTCTTGTTGAATTAAGCGCAGCCTGTTTGGGTGTTGAGCTCCTGGTTCAAAAGACTTACAAGAGGCAGTGGAGAAGAGATTAAGGGAGGAACCGGTTGACTTAAGCGCAGCTGTAGGGGTGATGCGCTCCTTGTTTCAAAACTCAATGTTGCTCACTTCCAAGCTTGGTCCTTCACTTATTCTCTCTGGATCAAGCTTGAGGAGGGGTAATGATGAGCATTCCTGAAGGTCCAAGTCTTCCATTTCCTCACCTCAGATCAGAAGTGAGAGTATGCAAGAGATGGAATTCACCCTTGCAAGATTTCTCATCAGCCGGATCGAAGAAACATCAGCAAGGACAGCAACAACTTGGTGTTAGAACAGATGGCCATCAGAGACTACTTGGCAAGAAGATCAGGTGGAGAGGCAATCTGATTGGAATGCTATGAATCAGCCCAAGGCTTGGGAGTTAGAACAGGTACCTTCTGGTTGAGAAGCTATGGATCAGCTTCTATATGGAGTTAGAACAGTTACCTTCAGTTGGGAAGCTATGAATCAGCCCATAGCATGTGTGCTTGTACCTGGTTGATAAAGAGAGGCTAGAATGGCGATTTGAAAGTAAGGGGGATTAAGTGATCAAGACTGAAGAATCTGTCACCCCACATTATTCCACAGCATTCATGAGGGATTCAAGTATCCACGAGATACTCCTCACCATTCTTAACAACCATATGCAAGGGGACTAACCATTTCAATATCTACCAATGAATTGATTGGTTTATGCCTTGAGAATTG
>CAJHQP010008553.1:0-26401 GCA_905132765.1 Moricandia arvensis | reverse complement strand
AGGAACTGAGGAGATGGAACAGCTTGAACCAAAGCTTAAAGAAGAGAAAGATGGAACTGAAGACCAGCTTGAACCTGAGGAAACAAAGGACAAGGACCTAGACGTGCCACTTGGTCCAATGACAAGATCCAAGAAAGCAAGATTCCAACAAGCTCTTAACCAACTCTTATACACTATCCAGGGCAGTCTAGATTGTGCTTATCCAACCACACTGGTTGTGATTCAAGCCATCTAAGACATTCATCAAGAGAGGTGTTGTGACTTGCACTCTTTTCCTTTGTTTGGTTTTGTCCCATTTGGGTTTTCTGAACTTAGGTTTTTAATGAGGCTTGGACACAACACTCATACAAAAGCCTCTTGATGAAGCTAAGCCCATTTCTATCCCATTTCTATCCTATTTTCGTCCAGAACTCTCTTAGGAGCCTTTTCCTTATTTTCAAATTTAAACTCAGTCTTTGTTTTAATTGTTTTGTGTGTTTCCAAGAATCTGTGCATGTACAGTCTTCTTCTCTATATATTATGCACGAAAATGATCAATAAAATCATCAAACTTTCTATCAAAAAACTTTCTCTGAAACTTGTTTGATCAAAGCTTGTTTAAGTGTATTTCGGATCTTCATCCTTACATTACAAGCAAACCTAGATAGTCTAAGAGCCTTTCCGCAACTCTTAGAAGTATCAACTCAATCCCTTACTTGTTTCATCATCACAATCGTTGGAGAGCATTCAGGGACGTGATCCTCTCACCTAGGATCATATCACTAGACCACAGCAGATAGTTAACACCAGTTAAGGTCACTGGAATGGCCACGAGTTTTGAGTTCTCCATCTTGAATCTCTCTTTTCCAGCAGGTTATAGAGTGTTTCAAGAATTTCGAAATGAACAGAGTGATGAAACAGAGTAATGAAACAGAGTATGAAACAGAGTAATGAAACAGAGTATGAAACAGAGTATGAAACAGAGGAATAGATGAAACAGAGTTAGTTTGCGGAAGAAATGAAAGAGAATAGGGAGAATAAGGTTTCAAGAGCTTTTATGGCTCTGATACCATGTAAGTTTAGAGATTCAGAGAGATTTTAATGGAAGAACATGATGAACAAACTGAAGAACAAGAGAGAGAAGAGAGGTTTCGTGTAGGCAGAGAATAAAGAGAGAGGAAAGTGTTTTCCTTGCTTTGATTAATTCTGGGATAAGTCCCATAAATAGGGAGACAGATTACAAAGAGACAAGGGAGAAAATAATAAACTAAGGCTGGTGAAGAAGACAAAATGGGCTCATTCAGCAGAGTGAAAGTGACTGGTCTACTCTCTCTCTCTTCTTAAACCTTGCATGTGATCTCTTGCCTTGTCTTGATCCCCAACGGATCCCTGCTCCACTCAACCTTTCCAGAGACTTCCTGAGTGCTTCTGGTTACTTTCTGAGTGCTTCTGGTTACTTAGACAATATACTTGACAAGTTCCCATCCGGTTACTTGCCTTCCAAGCTAGGTTAGGTCTAGACTCATAAACTGTACGGACAGACTTGTGTCCCAAGTTTCATTAGACCAAGCACTTCTTCAACAATCCATCCGAGTACATTCTTCTTCTTGTCTTATTTATTTCCAGATTATTTCTTCTTCATGTCAACAGGTACCAACTCTCTTGAATCTAAACCTATCATTATAGATTCAGGAGCTAGCCATCACATGATTAGTAATAGAAACTTGATTAGTGATATCCAGCCTGCCTCAGGGAATGTGATTATAGCAAATGGTGATAAGGTTAAGATAGAAGGGATAGGTGAAAGATTGATAGAGATTAAGAGAATGGGACGAGAATAAGAGACTTAGAGAGAGATTTAGACTAAAGAAGAAGAGACTCGACGAGAAAGACTAGAAACCATTGAGAGAGACTAAGAGAGGAGACTGAAGATTTCGTGTTATTGATTAATGAACAGAGGTTACAAATATATAGAGGAAGAGTAAAGCCCTACAACGGATACAGGATAAGGTTTCTGGATAAGATTTTTCAACAGGCGTGTGGAGTCAAACACCAAGGAGCGTCCCGTTTGAATTCTTGTGGCTGGAAAGCTTCACACGCGAGATTCCTTTGGCATCTTGGTCCGCTTGGTAACTAGTAAGAGTAACTCTGGGTCGAGTTACTCTTACCCGGGTAACTTTCCTCGTCCGCGGTAAACTTCTTCACCCACTTGTACGGCCAAGTTGTACGGCCTGTACGGCCTAGTTGTACGGACATGTACGGACTGATCCAAACCATTTCCTCTCCTTTTCATAAGCCTTCCTCTACCATATTAAGACCTCTGTTCAACACTCCCCCTCAAGCTTGAACATGTGGAACAAGTCAAGCTTGGAATGCCATGAGATCTTCCTCATTAAAAACCTTGCCAAAGAAAACCCTCCTTAGGGATAAAACCTCAACAAGGAAAAGAGTAAAGACCCCATGGCGAGGGGATCAGTTCTTTCTGGTAAGATCCATGAGTCCAAGACGAGTGTGGATGGACTCAATGGTCTTCTGCCTAGCTGCTTTAGTAAACACATCAGCTAGTTGATCTTCACTCCGGGTATAGCATGGCAATATGTCTCCGGATACAATCATTTGCCTCACCTTGTGGCAATCAACCTCAATATGCTTAGTCCTCTCATGGAACACCGAGTTGGAGGCAATGTGTATAGCCGCTTGGTTGTCACAATGCATGGTCATGGGTGTGTCTTGATCAATCCCCAAGTGCTTCAGTATCCCTTTGATCCAAACTAACTCATTTGTAAGCTTCAACATGGCTCTGTACTCGGCTTCAGCACTGGAACAGGACACCACTTTTTGCTTCTTACTCTTCCAGGTAACAAGGTTCCCACCAATGAAGGTACAATAACCAGTGGTCGACTTCCTATCTGTAAGAATATGAAGAATATAGTGAAGAATACAAGAGAGAATGATGAGAATTCGTGACTAGAGAGAGAGAGTATGAAGAGAATGTTGTTTGTATGCAAGAGAGAATAGAGAGAATAGTGAAGGATTCTTTCTCCTTTTATTTTGAATGTTGGGGTTACAATGGTTTAAGTAGACACCAAGAGGAGCCTACTGCCCATACATGAATAAACAATAGAAACAATATAATAAGAGACCCATGCTGATCTAGATCTAATGTTTGGAGTGAGAGGAGCAAAAGGAGACAGCATGTGCTTGGCTAGCATGGGGGATGAGCAAGTTGCTGAGTGGTCCTTGTCTTGCAAGTGAGTGAGTGCTTCTGACCTTGTCTATGCACGGGGAGTAGCTCCCCTTAGGTCTCCTTCACGTGATCTACATCTCCCCATAGTCTTCTTAGTTTATTTCAAATGCCTCTCCTCTTTTCTTTGCTTGCAAGTCACGTTAGGTCACTCCTTTCTTCTTTGCTTGCAAGTCACGTTAGGTCTCTCTTCATTGCTTGATCTCAACACATTATTTGTCTTCATTCCAACACTCCCCCTCAAGCTTGACCATAGGAGATCCTTGGACAAGCTTGGAACCTTGAAGAATCTCCCTCATTAAAAACCTTAGCCAGAAAACCCATTTGGGATAAAACCAACTAAGGAAAAGAGTAGAGTTCTTCAAAGCCTAGGGATTGGCCAGTGAGCCTAAGGAACTTCAGGTAACTCATGGTGGAGTCCTTAGGCTCTGGATCGTGGCCTAACTTTTGCTGCAAGTGTGAACTCCACATCTTGCACACACCAGTATCTTGGACTCTTCTTAGACCCTGGTTTTAGTCTCCCCCTCTCTTCTGACTACTCGCCATCTTGAAAGGTAAGGATGGACCGGTTCTTTGCGCCTTGAGTCTCAAGTAAGGTACCATCTTCTTTCTCAGCCTTGGTTGCTTCTTCTTATTGAATAACCACCAAGGAATCCATCTTCACATATCATTGAAGCTTCTTAATACTCCCCCTCAAGCTTGACCATGTGGAACAAGTCAAGCTTAGGAGGATTGCTTCATGACCGCACCAAGCTTCTTGTCTAGACACGCCACTGCCTAAACCAGGATAGCTTCATCTTCATTTTCTGATACATTATCCCACAGGTGCGTCAGCTCTTTGGAAAATACACTAAACAATCATTCAAAGCATTTCAAGTAATAATCATATAAACGAATTGAAATGAGAGTTTTATGTGCTTCCCTTTCTTAAGAATGGTGGGGAGTGAACTCCACTTGAATTCCCCACTTGATAAGGCGGTACTCGGCTTCTTGAAGCTTTATCAACCAGGTACATGCACACGTGCTATGGGCTGATTCATAGCTTCCCAACTGAAGGTAACTGTTCTAACTCCATGTAGAAGCTGATCCATAGCTTCCCAACTAGAAGGTAACTGTTCTAACTCCACGCCTTGGGCTGATTCATAGCATTCCAATCAGCCTGCCTCTACACCTGATTTAAGTGCTCGTCAAGTAGTCTCTGATGGCCATCTGTTCTAACACCAAGTTGTTGTTGTCCTTGTTGTGGCTTCTTTGAACCGGTTTATGATGTGAGGTGAGGCAATGGACGACTTGGATCTTCAGGATTGCTCATCATTACCCCTCCTCAAGCTTGATCCAGAGAGTATAGATGAAGGACCAAGCTTGGAATTGAGCAATACTGAGCTTAAAACCAGGAGCGCATCACCCCTACAGCTGCGCTTAAGCCAACCAGTTTATCCCTTGATCTTTTCTTCATTAATTTTGGACCACCAGTCTCCTCATGACTTAGGTGATGGCCCTCCTTGTGTGTCTACTGAACCAGGAGCTCAACAGCCAAACGGCCTGCGCTTAATTCAACCGGTTCTACATTCTTCCTTGTGCGTCTCTTGAACCAGGAGCTCAACAACCTTCATGGTCTGCGCTTCTTATAACCGGTTCTTCTTTCCATGGTCAGGAATATACGTCATGTGTAGGCTCTGGATTTACAGGAATTTACATCATGTGTAAGCTCTGAATTGCATGGACAATATCTTCTCTCCATGGTCAGGAATGTACATCATGTGTAGGCTCTGGATTTACAGGAATATACATCACGTGTAGGCTCTGAACAGCATGGACAATATCTTCTCTCCATGGTCAGGAATGTACATCATGTGTAGGCTCTGGATTTACAGGAATATACATCACGTGTAGGCTCTGAACAGCATGGGCATCGTCTTCTCCTTCGTCTTGGTTTGATGATGGACAGATGACAATCCTTGTGTACCTGAAACACCACTCAAACTCCAGCAAGAATTAGACCATACATTAGGATCAGAGCTTGATAAATCACCAAGTCTGATCCATAATGATTAACGAGATGCAATGGACAGAATCTAAACAATTTATTCAGTTCAAATCCATGCAACTAATTCACTAAATGCTCATGTATGATAACTCATCAGTTACAAGGCATCTAGGCTAATTTTATCACATAAATAACAATAACAGAATGCAATGACAATTTATGACAGTAGCATAGACTAGACAACTCATCTAATCAAGCTACACAACTATGAATGCAACACATGACAAGGAAACTCTCCTAGGACTCTAGCAATGCAACAAGACACACAACAGGTTCTAAGCAACTCGCCTAGACCATACAGTACACAAACACATGAGCTAAGACAAGAACAAGACACAACAATTCTATAACTCTCCTAGAACAATGCATACACAATGTTTAAGTATCTTGGGACAGAAACTAGGTTCAACAACTCTAGTAACATTGAACTGTCCCTAAGATACTAACAACACACTCAACACAACCAGAAACAATTTAAATAATTAAACACGCTCTTATTGAAGTTTAGGAGGCTAACTTACAACCAAGGAACCTGAGCTAGTTCCTTGAACCTCCATGGCTGTGAATCACTTATATTTGAAGGGCTTGTGGTGTGGATTGACTGTCCAACGCCTCTTCTTCTTGATTCTCTCCTTCTGGTCAAGGAGACACTTCAAACCCCTCCTGTCCTCTTGCTGGTCGTGGGTGTTGTTGGTCAGAAACACATCTTCAGCATGGCTGGCCAGAGAATGATTAGAACAACCTAGCTTTAATGCTTCTTTAGTGACCTTTCTCCAAGAATGGTTTCTTCCATGGATTATCTTCAGCATTTTGGACCAGATGAGGTGGTTTGGCTTCTTCTTTGGACTCCTTACAGCTACTGAACTCGCCTTTTCCTTTGATCTCTCCATCTTAGATAGTTTGGAGCAGTGGATAAAGAGATGTAGCAGAAACTGTTTTGGAGATAGTTTTGAGAATATGATGATTTGCGGAAGTTTGATGATTTGCGAAAGCTACGAAGTTTTCAGGAGCTTGGGAGCTCTGATACCATGTAAGAATATGAAGAATATAGTGAAGAATACAAGAGAGAATGATGAGAATTCGTGACTAGAGAGAGAGAGTATGAAGAGAATGTTGTTTGTATGCAAGAGAGAATAGAGAGAATAGTGAAGGATTCTTTCTCCTTTTATTTTGAATGTTGGGGTTACAATGGTTTAAGTAGACACCAAGAGGAGCCTACTGCCCATACATGAATAAACAATAGAAACAATATAATAAGAGACCCATGCTGATCTAGATCTAATGTTTGGAGTGAGAGGAGCAAAAGGAGACAGCATGTGCTTGGCTAGCATGGGGGATGAGCAAGTTGCTGAGTGGTCCTTGTCTTGCAAGTGAGTGAGTGCTTCTGACCTTGTCTATGCACGGGGAGTAGCTCCCCTTAGGTCTCCTTCACGTGATCTACATCTCCCCATAGTCTTCTTAGTTTATTTCAAATGCCTCTCCTCTTTTCTTTGCTTGCAAGTCACGTTAGGTCACTCCTTTCTTCTTTGCTTGCAAGTCACGTTAGGTCTCTCTTCATTGCTTGATCTCAACACATTATTTGTCTTCATTCCAACACTATCCATCCTATCCCCGGCCCAATCTGCATCACAATATCCAACCACTTCTGTGCTCTCATTGCACCCCATCCAAACTCCTTGACTTGATGTTCCATTCAGGTACATGAGAAGCCGGTTCACCATGTTCCAGTGATGCTCCTTAGGCCCTTGCATGTGTTGGCTAACCTGATTCACAGCAAAGCATATATCAGGTCTTGTGATTGTCAAATAGATTAACTTACCAACGAGCTTTCTATAAAGCTTAGCATCTTGAAAGAGTGGACTGTCTTCTATCTCCCCCTCTCGTGGTACTTTATATCCTTCTTCCAAGGGTGTCTTGAATGTCTTCCCTTCTGGTATACCTACATCTTTCAAAAGATCAAGTGTATACTTTCTTTGAGATAGAAATAAACCTTCCTTGGATCTACACAACTCTATTCCAAGAAAGTATTTCATCTCTCCCAAATCTTTAATTTCAAATACAGATTTCAAGTAGTCTTTAGTAGCTTGTATACCTTCCTTGTCACTTCCAGTAATGATGATATCATCAACATATACTAGAAGGACAATGATACCTGAGGGAGATGTGAGAGTGAAGAGGGTATGGTCGAGCTCGGATCTCTTGAAGCCTCTCCCATTCAAGGTAGTACTCAGTTTGTTGTACCATGCTCTTGGAGACTGCTTGAGACCATATATAGCCTTCTTCAGCCTTAAGACATTCCCTTCTTTTACCAAATGTTCAAGACCCGGTGGAGGATACATATACACTTCATCTTCAAGTTCCCCTTGAAGAAACGCATTCTTCACATCCATTTGCCATAGACCCCATCTTAGATTAACCGCAACAGACAGAACTATTCTGATAGTATGAAGCTTTGCAACCGGGGCAAAAGTGTCTAGGTAGTCTTCACCATAAGTCTGAGTGAAACCCTTGCAACTAGTCTAGTCTTCTTCCTGTCTATCTTCCCGTTTGCAAGATACTTGATGGTGAAGATCCACCTACTTGACACTGCCTTCTTTCCTCTTGGAAGTTCACTCTCATACCATGTATCATTTTTGATCATGGCGTTTGCTTCAGCACCAACTGACTCCTTCCATTCTTTATCCTTCATAGCTTCATCATAAGACTTTGGAATGTAGCTCTGATCTAGGTTAACCATCAGCACACAATGATCTTCAGGGTAGTGAGCGAGAGAGCATGAGACACGAGAAGGATGCTCCACTGCTTGAGCATTGTAGTATACTCTTGTATTCACCCAGTTGGTTGGAGGGTTTCTGATCCTAGTGCTTCTTCTTAGTTGTTGCTCTTGTTGCTCAACTTCTGGTTCTTGATCTTGTCCTTCTTCATCATTCACTGATCCTTGTCCTTCTTCTTGCTCCACACTTTGATCATGAGAACCTGATTGTTCTCCTTCTTCTTGAATACTTTCTTCAGGTTCATTTCCCCCCTCATGGTCAAAGTGGGGACCCTGATCTTCTTTGTTTGTATTGGGGGGACCTTGAGGTTGTCCTCCTCCATTCCTTGGCTCTTGAGACAGATTAATCCCAAGACCTTCCAGTATTATCCTTAGGTTGGCCGCCTTATCTGATGCAAGATCCTTCAGTTCTGCTTGATTCTTCTCTTCATAATACCCTCTTTCTTCAACAAACTTTACATCCCTTGACACCAGTACCCTCCTTGTGACCGGATCATAGCATTTGTACCCCTTTTGGGTAGGTGAATACCCTATGAACATTCCCTTGGTACTCTTTGCATCTAATTTGTTCCTCAACTCCCCTGGTCTTAACACAAAGCATAGACAACCAAAGACTCTAAGATGATCCAAGGTTGGTATATACCTGTTCAAGACCTCAAAAGGAGACTTGTCTTCAAGGATCCGGGTTGGTGTTCTGTTGATCAAGTAGCATGCTGTAGACACTGCATCACTCCAGAACTTCTTTGGTACATTGGCCTGGAACATCATCGACCTTGCCACCTCCATGAGGTGTCTGTTCTTTCTTTCGGCCACACCATTTTGTTGAGGTGTGTAAGGGCAACTTGTCTGATGGAGGATGCCATGTTGCGATAGGTGTTGCTTGAATGCTTGGCTCGTGTATTCCCCTCCATTATCTGATCTAAAAATTTTCAACTTGGCATTAAACTGGTTAGTCACATAGTTTTGAAAATTTCTAAATGCATCAAGAACCCTATCTTTAGATGGAATCAAGGTTATCCTGGTGTATTTAGACTTCTCATCTATGAATGTTACAAAATACTTGTGATTCTCTCTAGATAAGCAAGGTGCAGTCCAAACATCAGAGTGAATCAAATCAAAGCAATGCTCATAGATGGTTGACGATTTATGAAACACAGTCTTACAATGCTTGCCTAAAATACAAGCTTCACAATCATTATTTTCAAACAAAACACCTGGAACCATTAAGTTTAAAGCTCTAACATGAGGGTGCCCTAGTCTAGCATGCCACAAAGCATTCTTATTTAAAACAGAAGCAGAAGTAAACGAGCATTTATGATCAGGCACAGAACTAAGCTCTTCAAGCATATAAAGATCTCCTTTGGTTACTCCTTGCCCAATCAATCGGCTGCTCTCAATATCCTGAAACTTGACATCATTAGGACTAAATATGACATTGCAATGCATATCAGTGGTACACTTTTTGACAGAGAGTAAGTTTGAAGTAAACTCAGGCATATAAAAGGCTCTAGATTCTTTGTTAAACAGTTTCAGTTTGCCTACACCTCTTATTGGTATTCTATCTCCATTTGCTATCATCACATGTCCATTAGCCGGTTCTATATCTCTAATAAGACTATTATCACTAATCATATGATGAGATGCACCAGAGTCTACTATCAAAGGTTTAGACATGTTATGAGCAGTATGAGAATGACCAATCATCCTAGAATCAGTGTGAAGGCTATCCGGTTGTTCAACAATACTAGCAACCCTATATGCACCAAATGAATACCCTTTGATATTACCAAGAGTGTTACGATTATCCTTGAGCATTTTGATGAGAGCATCCATCTCAGACCGGCGGATGAACTCATGCTCATTGAGACGTGGCTGGTGGGCAGTGTAGGTCACCAGGGCCTTACTCTCACCTCCTTCACGCCCTTCTGTCTCATTTCCCTTGGTTGAAGTTCCAGCACCCGTTTGATCACCTGTTCCATAGGTCACATTAGCTCTTCCTTCCCTTTCCTTCATGAACTTGGCCGGCTTGAGGTGAGGATGGAGTATCCAGCATTGGCTCTTCTTATGACCATGCTTCTTGCAATGATCACAGTTTCCATTGAACCTCCTGTCTTCATAGTTCCCAGCACCTCTCCTATCTTCATACCTCTGAACTCGGTTAGCTTGAGGCACCTCGGCTTGGTTTGCAAGAGTAAGCTCCCCCTTTCCTCCAAATAGTCCCAAGGACCCTTGTTCCTTCTGGATTTGAGCACAAACTTCTTCAAGAGTAGGGAGCTTCTCGGATCTAAGGATATGTTTGATCAGATCATTGTAGGTAGTGTTGAGTGTGAGTAGGAGCCCAAAGACCTTGTCATGCTCACGCCTCTCATTCAACTCATCCGGATCTGTAGTGCTAGGCCTTAGCATCTCAAGTTCAGACCATAAAGCCTGGAACTTTCCCAAGTGTTTAGTAAACTCCATGTCTTCTTGAGCTAAGCTGTTGATAGCCCTCTTGATCTCAAACACTCGTGTGAGTTTTGAGATGTTTCCATACACCTTTTGAAGAGTATCCCATAGATCTTTCGCCTTCTCACAGTAGCTGTAGGCCTCCAAGATCGATGGATCCAGAGAGCTCTGGAGGATGGACATCACCATATTATCCTCCTGGATCCACTTAAGTTCATCACAAACCACCACTTCTTTGTCGCCTTCACGAGTAATGAGCTTCGGAGCTTTGTCTTCAAGAACATGGTTCCAAAGGCCCTTACTTCCCACGGTTGTCTTCATCACACGAGACCAAAGAAGGTAGTTTCCACCTTTGAGAGTAACCGGAATGACAGTAGTCTTCATACTCTCCATTTTGAATCAAAAAGGTTGAACCTTTCACTTTATGAACGGAAAGGTTGAGACTTTGAGCAAGAACAGATCAAAAGAACCCAGATTCGAGAGAACCTGGCTCTGATACCATGAAAGATTGATAGAGATTAAGAGAATGGGACGAGAATAAGAGACTTAGAGAGAGATTTAGACTAAAGAAGAAGAGACTCGACGAGAAAGACTCGACGAGAAAGACTAGAAACCATTGAGAGAGACTAAGAGAGGAGACTGAAGATTTCGTGTTATTGATTAATGAACAGAGGTTACAAATATATAGAGGAAGAGTAAAGCCCTACAACGGATACATGATAAGGTTTCTGGATAAGCTTTTTCAACAGGCGTGTGGAGTCAAACACCAAGGAGCGTCCCGTTTGAATTCTTGTGGCTGGAAAGCTTCACACGCGAGATTCCTTTGGCATCTTGACCAGATGCTCTTCCAGCACGAGCCAGCCTGTCAAACGCGCGCCTCAGTCAAGCTTGGTCCGCTTGGAAACTAGTAAGAGTAACTCTGGGTCGAGTTACTCTTACCCGGGTAACTTTCCTCGTCCGCGGTAAACTTCTTCACCCACTTGTACGGCCAAGTTGTACGGCCTGTACGGCCTAGTTGTACGGACATGTACGGACTGATCCAAACCATTTCCTCTCCTTTTCATAAGCCTTCCTCTACCATATTAAGACCTCTGTTCAACAATAGGGAACCTTAGGTTGTTTGATAGGGAATCAACTGCTTTGTATATGCCTCAGTTTACATCAAACTTGCTATCAGTGAAAAGAGCTACTGTTGACCTGAGGTGTCAAGTCGTCTTTAGACCTGATGAGGTTGAATTTCAAGACCTGAAGACAGGGAAGATAATTGGAAAAGGTCACAGCCATCAGGGACTATACCATCTTGATAAGACTAAGCTATCTGAAGCATCTCCTTCTCTTTGCATGGTCAGTACATCTACTGGAGTTGAGAGCACAGTATGGCATGCTAGATTGGGACATCCCCATACTAGAGCTTTAAATCTGATGCTCCCTGGTGTGGTGTTTAAGAATGATGATTGTGAAGCTTGCATCTTGGGGAAGCATTGTAGGACAGTCTTTCCAAGGTCTAGCACTATCTATGAGAAGTGTTTCGACCTGGTTCACTCTGATGTGTGGACTGCACCTTGTATGTCAAGAGAAAATCACAAATACTTTGTCACCTTCATTGATGAGAAGTCCAAGTACACATGGGTGACACTAATTCAATCAAAGGACAGGGTGCTGGAGGCTTTCAAGAATTTCCAGAACCATGTCTCCAACCATTTCAATGCCAAGCTGAAAATTCTCAGGTCAGATAATGGTGGAGAGTACACCAGTCAAGCATTCAAGCAATATCTGGCTCAGCATGGGATTATTCATCAGACCAGCTGCCCTTACACCCCTCAACAGAATGGAGTTGCTGAGAGGAAAAACAGGCACCTAATGTGATGCGTTAGTGACCCATCGCAGGCCACCCTGCACAGTGTGACTCCTCACAGGCCATCTCAGCCAAGTCGGAATCGGCCACACCGGCACGCACCCACTGCAGTGGTAATCAACTCCAACCCGTCCTCGATCAATCCGTCGGGTTTAATTCGATAGGTTGTTGGCTCGGGGGATCGAACCCCTTACCCTTTATCAGCGATCTGTTAGGAAAGCTGACAACCAGTTGAGCTGCAGCTCAATTGGTTGTCAGCTTTCCTAACAGATTGCTGATAAAGGGTAAGGGGTTCGATCCCCCGAGCCAACAACCTATCAATTAATCCAATATTCTGTGATGGTGCGGATTGATCGAGGATGGGTTGGAGTTGATTACCACTGCAGTGGGTGCGGGCCGGTGTTAGGGGTTCCGACTTGGCTGAGATGGCCTGTGAGGAGTCACACTGTGCAGGGTGGCTGCGATGGCTGCTAACGCATCATAAAAGTTAACTTTTATGATGAGTAAGTGGATATTACACACCACCCTGCACGGATATTACACACCGGCCCTCACCCACTGCAGTGGTAATTAACCCCAACCCTTCTGCGATATTACACACGCTAGGTTGTTGGCTCGGGGGATCGAACCCCTCACCCTTTGACAGCGATCTGTTAGGAAAGCTGACAACCAATTGAGCTGCAGCTCAACTGGTTGTCAGCTTTCCTAACAGATCGCTGATAAAGGGTAAGGGGTTCGATCCCCCGAGCCAACAACCTATCGAATTAAACCCGACGGATTGATCGAGGACGGGTTGGAGTTGATTACCACTGCAGTGGGTGCGTGCCGGTGTGGCCGATTCCGACTTGGCTGAGATGGCCTGTGAGGAGTCACACTGTGCAGGGTGGCCTGCGATGGGTCACTAACGCATCATAAAAGTTAACTTTTATGATGCGTTAGCAGCCATCGCAGCCACCCTGCACAGTGTGACTCCTCACAGGCCATCTCAGCCAAGTCGGAACCCCTCACACCGGCCCGCACCCACTGCAGTGGTAATCAACTCCAACCCTTCTGCGATATTACACACGCTAGGTTGTTGGCTCGGGGGATCGAACCCCTCACCCTTTGACAGCGATCTGTTGGGATCACTGACAACCAGTTGAGCTGCAGCTCAACTGGTTGTCAGCTTTCCTAACAGATCGCTGATAAAGGGTAAGGGGTTCGATCCCCCGAGCCAACAACCTATCGAATTAAACCCGACGGATTGATCGAGGACGGGTTGGAGTTGATTACCACTGCAGTGGGTGCGTGCCGGTGTGGCACAGAGCCACTCTGAGGTTCGGAGTTCTTCACAGCCAGCCATTCTTAACTCTTCGTCTTCTAAGCAATCATATGTGTCTTTTGGACTGGAGAGAGACCACGAAGTGAAGGCTGAACGCAAAGCAACAAGAGAGTCACTGAGAGGAAAGAAAAAGATTCCATTCTTCCATGGAGAGTTTGATCCAGATTCATACAACAATTGGGAAAGAGAGATGGAGACAATCTTTGGCTGCCATAACTACACAGCAGAGAAGCGGTTCCGTGTTGCAGTTACTGGGTTGTGTGGGTATGCTCTTGACTGGTGGAATCAGGTTGCTAACACTAGGAGACGCACTGGAGAGCCACAAGTTGGGTGTTGGTTTGAAATGAAGACAATAATGAAGAAAAGGTTTGTAGCCAAGAGTTATGGTCAAATTGATTTGAAGAGATTGAGAAGTCCATCTGATTCATTTTGGGCACGACCTAGGCCAGCCAGAAAAGAAAAATCTAGCAACATCAGGGCATCTCAACAAGGTGTGAAGCAAAGCAGATCAAAGAAGGCAGAACAAAAGCCAATATCTAATCCAATCATAGAGACTCCATCAGCCAGATCTGAAAAGAAACGAAATGATGGCTTGAAGAGATGGCTGTGTGCTTTTAAGGAGAAGATCCATCAAGATATTACAGCCTCATGTCCATCACCAGCCTCACAACTATCAGTAGAACAAGAGAAGCAAGGAGCAGTAACTACCATTCAAGAGATCAAAGTTGCTGAACCAGAGTCAACAAATCTTTTTGTGCAGATTAATGCAACCATAGAAGAAGCAAGGATACAGAACTTGGAGAAATGGAAGTGTCTGTTCCAGGAGGTGGATCAACAAAAGGAGACAGCCACTCAGCTAACCTCAGTCACTGCTACTCAAGAGATTAGAGAAACTGAACCGAAACTGGTTAATCTTGACCAGAAAGATTGTTTGTTCAACCATCTGCATCAAGAGGAAGGTTCAGAGGCCGTGAGTGATCTCTGGACTGTCCAAGACATGGCTGAAGAAGTGGTTAGTATTGGATCAGAAGCTGCTCACGAGAAGAAGTACACAATGGTTTGCAGTTCAGGTGCATTTCATGAACCATTTGTTTGTGAGTTTCTGATCAAACCAATTATTTGGATCAAGCATAGCCTCGTGGAGCATTTGAGACATGTCAAGGGGCTACAACACTTCATATTTGAGCCAGGAATAGATGCGTGTGTTCACAGGAGCAAAATCAACATCTTGGTTGAAGTAACGACACATTGGAAGCAAGACAAGGTCGGTTCTGTCATCCTAGGAGGTTCGGATTTGAGGACAAATCCTCTTAAAGGAGGAGGGGATGATGTAACCCTAAGCAGCATCTATGTTAAGGAAAGTAGAGCAAGGCACGAACCAGCTAAGCTACTGATCATAGCTTGGCTTAATGGGTTGTTTATGAGCCTTATTGGTATGATCCATGAAGTTTTAGATCGTGAGAAGCTATGCAACCTTGGATGAGCTGAATACCAGCTGAAAACAAGAATGAGGACGAGCTAAACCAGCTTAAAAGAGTGATGATGAGCTGAATAATCAAGTGAGCGGGAGTGACACTGATCCAGGAGCTGAAGCTGAGCTAAAAAGAGTGACACTAGAGCTGGTTTGGACTGAGCTGAAATGTGGCCTAATGATCAAAATGGACCAGGCCATTTTATGCAACCAAGCCCAAGATAAGGATCCAAACTCTCTTGCTGATGGTCCAGCCACGACTTTCAAGTCCAAGAACCCATTTGAAGCTGTTTTGGATCAAGTGGCCCAGGAAGAAGTGTTTCAGCCCATGGGAAGTTCATAACAAGATCATTATGGGCCTGCTTCATGAAAAATTCGACCAGCCTTATAATCAGAGCTTTCTGGCCTTTTTCTCATCAATAATACCAAGAGAGAGTCAGCAAGAAAGTCCTGGTCGTGGCATGCCAAGGGTCATTCAAAGGAGAACTCAATTCTGGTCAATAGTCTTAGTCTTCATTGCTGTTTTCGATAATTCTAGTTTTTACACAAAGTCTTTGCCTAGTTTTCTACTTTCTTTCTAGTTTTTCACACATTGTAAGACTATATAAAGGGCTTCACGTCCTGAGTAATAATCATTCAGCATTTTTAATAAAAACCATTCTCTTTAATCTTGTTGAATCCCTTGTTCCTGATGAACATTGTATTGAGTTGTTAGGAGAGGGATCTCCGATGCAACCTCTCTTAGCCAATTTTGAGCCAACGCTCATGGCTGAAGAGAAAATCAGCACAAAGGGCCTTCCGCATCCCTTGGTGTATCCTACATGTCCATCACTTGGCCATTCTGGTCCAAGACTATCCAAACCACCAGCCTCAGAGTGTGTAGTCCGTGGGAAGGGTTTCATCACAGGACAAAGTTAACTTTTATGATGCGTTAGTGACCCATCGCAGGCCACCCTGCACAGTGTGACTCCTCACAGGCCATCTCAGCCAAGTCGGAATCGGCCACACCGGCACGCACCCACTGCAGTGGTAATCAACTCCAACCCGTCCTCGATCAATCCGTCGGGTTTAATTCGATAGGTTGTTGGCTCGGGGGATCGAACCCCTTACCCTTTATCAGCGATCTGTTAGGAAAGCTGACAACCAATTGAGCTGCAGCTCAACTGGTTGTCAGCTTTCCTAACAGATCGCTGATAAAGGGTAAGGGGTTCGATCCCCCGGGCCAACAACCTATCGAATTAAACCCGACGGATTGATCGAGGACGGGTTGGAGTTGATTACCACTGCAGTGGGTGCGTGCCGGTGTGGCCGATTCCGACTTGGCTGAGATGGCCTGTGAGGAGTCACACTGTGCAGGGTGGCCTGCGATGGGTCACTAACGCATCATATTACACACCCTGCACAGTGTGACTCCTCACACCCTGATGGGTGCAGGAAAAGTCAAAAAGGAGGAGCAAAGATCATGTCAAGAAATCCAAAAACGAATCTGTTCCAAAAAGGCGATCCTTTCAGTTTGATATCCAAGAGATCTGTGATGACTTTGAGAAAGGATTGATGAAAGCTCTCAAGGACGTCAGCAAGAGCCACAAGAAGAGAACATCCACATGTGCACCAGTAGCTGAGCCATCCTTGTTCATCAACAAGAAACCCAAAGGTAAATCTGAAACCCATGTTGAGGAGTTTAAAGATTTTTCAGATTCTTTACCTACCTTTGATGAATATGATGACGAGATTATTGAAAGTTTGATGACTTGTGATGATAAATGTGATCTTCCTTCTCTGGAACCTGAGTTTGAAATTGATAATGAACAGGCTAATGTAGAGCTAACCGTTTTGCAACCGGAGCTTCCGAGTAGTCTTGTTTTGTCTCAACAGGTTTTTGAGGAAGAGCCACTGGACTATCCACATCAGTTCCCATGTCTTGGCACTTGGATATCTTTGGATGATGGTCCAGATCCTATCTTTGATGTGGAGGACGAACCTGATCCAGTCTTTGATGAAGAAGCAACAAGCATCACATCCATTGCAATGGAAAATCATCTTTGCTTTGACCCCGGCACAACTACTGCTCCTTCATCTCCCGCCCCTTTGCCTCCTGATCTTCACAAGCACCGTGAGAAACCTGATTTGATTAATTATCTGCCTGGTATGCTTGTCAAGATCAGTACTCATGATATAACTCGTTTTAGTCTTGAAAAGATGAAAGAATTTTGTGTTTCAAATTTTGTTTTTGATAACATGATTAATTCTTTTCAAATCTTAAAACCTGATGAACTTCTTGATCATAAACGTTTTCAAAATGATAAAGGCATCAACTCTGGAATTATTTTGACCTTTGATCAGTTCTTGAAGCATAGCAAAGGCTTTGATCATTTTGAAAAGTCTCTTGAGATTGATTTGAAACAAACTGACTTTTGTATTAGGAAATCTTTTGATTCGTTTGTTTTCAAAGAAAATAGTTTTGATCTGAGTTCTTCTAGACATGCATTGATCACTGATGATTTATTTGCATCCTCTTGTGCCTTGAACGAAATTTTCGTTAAGAAGTTGCTAGAACATGAATCACTTAGAACTGAAAATTATTTTTGTGATCTTGATTCTTGTGATTTTGTTTTGCAGCCTGATCTAATGTGTTTTGAAACTGATAAGACTTGGCATTTTCTGAGATCATTTCAAGATAATTGTGTTGTTTTGAGCCTTGATGATATTGTGGTTTACAACACTTTCTTTGAAAAACATCTTGAGTCTTTGATAGCTAATTCTCAATCTGAACTTAAGCTTGTGTGTTCAGATGTTGAGCAGGATATGCCCGTCTTAGGAATGAATACTATTGTTGCATATCGTGATAAAATTTTGTTCTGTAATGTTTATTTTAATGTGCATCTTGACAGGCTGAAATATGTGCTACTTGTTCTTGGAAAAGATATCTTGATTCATGATTTGAACAAGTATTTGTCTTGCACATTTGATCCTGGTATTTTAGTGTTTGTTTTGAGTATCCAGGAAATACAGGTTCAGCCTCTGAGAAATGAAAGCATTGACCGTGCCCAACATGAGTTTTGGAGAAGCTTTGTTGAAACCGGATACCTTGGAGATGTCAGCGACAGAGGTTCACTCCAAGAAGGATATCTCGGCCACCAGAAGGTGTTTTGTCTTGAATCAAATTTTCTCGGAAAGCCAACTCAAAAGGGATTTATTGAGGCCTGGAATCGCATGAAAAGCTTCAGGGATGAAGAAGTTATGAATTTTCCAAATCAGAGGTTCTTCAACCCATCTATCCGCGAGTACCAGATTTCTAAAGGAGATTCAGGACCAAGAAAGAAGCGTCCTGAGCCAAAACCGATCCTCCATGAACCAAAGGTGTTTCCTCAGTCATTCTCCTGTCTAAACCAAAAGCACTGTAAGGATCATGAGTTGATTGTCTCTACTCTTCATGAAAATGTTTTGAAACCGAGAATTTCAAAGAGGAAACATATTCTTACTTGGTTGAAACACGTTTTGCTCAAACCTTTTCATGAATTGTTTTCATTGAGCTGTGCTTTGAAAGAGATTTGGTGTAGGAACAAGCATGAACCGAAATTGCGTAGACCAAAAGATCATTTTGATTTCGTTCATGAAGAAAATCCTTTAAATTTGGCATTGTCTCTTGCTTTTCCTATCAGTTTGACACCTTGGCCAAATTTTGAACCTGATAAAACAATTTTTGGTGATCAGTTTACTTGCTTGATGCTTGCCCACGTGCTTGATGATTATCCTAGGAGCTTGGATCCTGTTTTTGATGTCTTAAGGATAGAGAAACCCTTTGATTATTTCTTTCGCAGATTTGATGTGGTTTCTCTAGTTGATTTGAAAGTGCAGGATATAAAGGATCAGTTTCAGATGGAAGCAAGCAGAGGAGAACGACACCACACTTGTGTTTTTGGAACATGGAACTGGAAGTACTTAAGGAGAACAAGTTGGAAACTCCAAGGAAGTTTCTCTCCAAATTTATCCTTCATTGAATTTTACTTGTTTTCAAAATTCTTTTTGTCTGATTCATCTTCTTTTGATTCAGGTAAAATGGATTTGAGGTCAAATCCTTTTGAAGAGGGAGGGAATGATACGCCCCGGTTCGAGCACCGACCTGCTTGGATCATGGACACGGCTCAAGATGGCGATCTTGTCGACCAGCTCGACTCAACCGAGGTTCATGATGCGCCCCAGGACATGGAACCAGCCCAGCACGGTGATCGGGACGTTCAGAACAATCCAACCGAGGTTCACCCGTCCAACCGTACCAGATCAACGGACAGTGTCGTCTACAGAATCAACCCGCGGACATCCGGAGATGACCTAAGGCTGGAACCACGACCTGATGAACGAATTGACCGTCCCACAGCAAGTCTTTCCCGACCCATTCGACATTCTAAGACCAATAGTCAAGCCAGAATTCAAGATCAACGAGTGGAACCTGAGATAGGACACAACACTTCACTTCTGACCCGTTTGGTACGTACCGCATGGCCCGATGGACATGAACATGACTTTTCCGACCAGTTTGAAGATCTCATGATGATCGATCATTCTAATCTCTCCAAAGTAAGGATACTTAAGCTTTCTGAAGATTTGGTTCAACTAAAGTTGTCATCCGTTCACAAAAGTTCATCGATCAACCACACGGACATACCACAGTGCGTCCTGCTCCTTACCGCAGTACACCCGCTGGGTACAAACGAACCTGGACAGTAGCTGAAGGGACATTTGTTGACCAGAGTAGATTCGGACGAACCTGGACAAGTACACCAAGGGTCATTCAACCAGATCAAGAACCGAAGAGTTATTTTGACTATTTTTCATCTTTTTCCACAAAACTCTAAGTCCTTTCACATACCTTTTGCTACTATAAATATGTACTCACAAGCCACGAAATAAATCAGATTGTTTTCCCCTTTTTATGAGTTTTTACTCTTTGTTCTTTGCTTAGAACATTCCTGGTTTCTTGGTGTGGTTAGCTTCAAGAGATCTCTCTAATCTGTTGGACCGGTGCGTCACATCCGGCAACGTTTAGAAATCCTTCGTGTTGGTGGACTTGTGCGTCATATCAAGCATCAAACGAAGTTGGGAATATCAAAGGCCTTCCGCAACCTTTGTGCGACCCTTCAATCCATCAGTTCTCCTTCCGGAGTTCATATCCATCCTTACCGATCGAGTGATCCTTATTTAGGGCGTATCAAGTGGTATCAGAGCCACTCAATCGGTATCATCTATCCATTCTTCTCATCTTCCATTTAAATTTCTTCAAACACTTCTTCTTCTCTCTATCTTGAACCCGGGCCCCTCATTACCCCCATATAAAAAAAAAGTTATAAAAAAAAAAAAAGAAAAGAAAAGAAAAAGATTATATATAAAAAAAAAAAGTTTCAAGTTTGTTGTTTGTGGTGTGGTGGTGGAAGAGTAAGCCTGCTGGCCGAAGAGAAATCCGGCCTTTGAGGTGGTTAAGGCGGGTTCCCCTTTAAATCTCTTATCTTTCTATCCTAAACACTTTGATCTTGCTTGGATTTGCCCATTGAGATTCCTTGATCTGTTCTCTTAGAACATTGAGAAGAAACTTGTGTGATCACCATAAAATCTGAGAGAAAACACTTGAGTGGGTGAGATTAAACACTTGAGAGAGTGAGGAATTTTATCTACTAACTTTTGTGTTGAGATTTTCAGGTTAAAATGTTTGGTCTTCACCGGAGAAGTAGCAAGGAGAAACTCTCACGACCATCTATCTCTCAAACTCTTTTTAAATATCCTGAAAATAGATTTGATGAGTTTGTTAGTGTGCAGGGTGGCTGCGATGGCTGCTAACGCATCATAAAAGTTAACTTTTATGATGCGTTAGCAGCCATCGCAGCCACCCTGCACAGTGTGACTCCTCACAGGCCATCTCAGCCAAGTCGGAACCCCTCACACCAGCCCGCACCCACTGCAGTGGTAGCCAACCCCAACCCTTCATGGATATTACACACCATAGGTTGTTGGCTCGGGGGATCGAACGCCTTACCCTTTATCAGCGATCTGTTAGGAAAGCTGACAACCAGTTGAGCTGCAGCTCAACTGGTTGTCAGCTTTCCTAACAGATCGCTGATAAAGGGTAAGGGGTTCGATCCCCCGAGCCAACAACCTATCGATTTAATCCAGGAGTGGATTGTCGAAGAAAGGGTTGGAGTTGATTACCACTGCAGTGGGTGCGGGCCAGTGTGAGGGGTTCCGACTTGGCGAGATAGCCTGTGAGGAGTCACACTATGCAGGGTGGCTGCGATGGCTGCTAACGCATCATAAAAGTTAACTTTTATGATGCGTTAGCAGCCATCGCAGCCACTCTGCACAGTGTGACTCCTCACAGGCCATCTCAGCCAAGTCGGACCCCTCACACCGGCACGCACCCACTGCAGTGGTAATCAACCCCAACCGTTTCTTCGACAATCCACTCCTGGATTAAATCGATAGTTGTTGGCTCGGATCGAACCCCTTACCCTTTATAGCAATCTGTTAGGAAAGCTGACAACCAGTTGAGCTGCAGCTCAATTGGTTGTCAGCTTTCCTAACAGATCGCTGATAAAGGGTAAGGGGTTCGATCCCCCGAGCCAACAACCTATCGAATTAAACCGACGGATTGATCGAGACGGGTTGGAGTTGATTACCACTGCAGTGGGTGCGTGCCGTGTGGCCGATTCCACTTGGCTGAGATGGGCCTGTGAGGAGTCACACTGTGCAGGGTGCCTGCGA
Organism: Moricandia arvensis; assembly: GCA_905132765.1. Classification (NCBI taxonomy): domain Eukaryota; kingdom Viridiplantae; phylum Streptophyta; class Magnoliopsida; order Brassicales; family Brassicaceae; genus Moricandia; species Moricandia arvensis. Next base: position 4,513 of record CAJHQP010008553.1, on the reverse strand, counting down.
TGGGTCACTAACGCATCATAAAAGTTAACTTTTATGATGCGTTAGCAGCCATCGCAAGCCACCCTGCACAGTGTGACTCCTCACAGGCCATCTCAGCCAAGTCGGAACCCCTCACACCGGCCCACACCCACTGCAGTGGTAATCAACTCCAACCCATCCTCGATCAATCCGCACCATCACAGAATATTGGATTAATTGATAGGTTGTTGGCTCGGGGGATCGAACCCCTTACCCTTTATCAGCAATCGTTTAGGAAAGCTGACAACCAATTGAGCTGCAGCTCAACTGGTTGTCAGCTTTCCTAACAGATCGCTGATAAAAGGGTAAGGGGTTCGATCCCCCGAGCCAACAACCTATCGAATTAAACCCGACGGATTGATCGAGGACGGGTTGGAGTTGATACCACTGCAGTGGGTGCGTGCCGGTGTGGCCGATTCCGACTTGGCTGAGATGGCCGGTGAGAGTCACACTGTGCAGGTGGCCTGCGATGGGTCACTAACGCATTCATTATGATGCGTTAGCAGCCATCGCAGCCACTCTGCACAGTGTGACTCTCACAGGCCATCTCAGCCAGTCGGAACCCCTCACACCGGCACGCACCACTGCAGTGGTAATCAACTCCAACCCGTCCTCGATCAATCCGTCGGGTTTAATTCGATAGGTTGTTGCTCGGGGATCGAACCCCTACCCTTATCAGCGATCTGTTAGGAAAGCTGACAACCAGTTGAGCTGCAGCTCAATTGGTTGTCAGTTGATCCCAACAGATCGCTGTCAAAGGTTGAGGGGTTCGATCCCCGAGCCAACAACCTAGCGTGTGTAATATCGCAGAAGTTGGAGTTGATTACCACTGCAGTGGTGCGGCCGGTGTGAGGGGTTCCGACTTGGCTGGATGGCCCTGTGAGAGTCACACTGTGCAGGGTGGCTGCGATGGCTGCTAACGCATCATAAAAGTTAACTTTTATGATGCGTTAGCAGCCATCGCAGCCACCCTGCACAGTGTGACTCCTCACAGGCCATCTCAGCCAAGTCGAACCCCTCACACCGGCCCGCACCCACTGCAGTGGTAATCAACTCCAACCCATCCTCGATCAATCCGCACCATCACAGAATATTGGATTAATTGATAGGTTGTTGCTTCGGGGGATCGAACCCCTTACCCTTTATCAGCAATCTGTTAGGAAAGCTGACAACCAGTTGAGCTGCAGCTCAAATTGGTTGTCAGCTTTCTACAGATTGCTGATAAAGGGTAAGGGGTTCGATCCCCCGAGCCAACAACCTATCAATTAAATCCAATATTCTGTGATGGTGCGATTGATCGAGGATGGGTTGGAGTTGATTACCACTGCAGTGGGTGCGGGCCGGTGTGAGGGGTTCCGACTTGGCTGAGATGGCCTGTGAGGAGTCACACTGTGCAGGGTGGCTGCGATGGCTGCTAACGCATCATAATGGAGGTTGCAAGATCAATGATGTTTCACACTAATGTCCCAAAAAGGTTCTGGAGTGATGCTGTGATGTCTGCGAGCTATCTGATCAATAGGACTCCAACTAAAGTCCTCAATGACCTGTCTCCTTTTGAGGTCGTAAACAATACCAAGCCACCTTTGGACCACTTGCGTGTGTTTGGGTGCCTATGTTTTGTGTTGATACCAGGGGAGCAGAGGAACAAGCTTGATGCTAAAAGCTCAAAAGCTATGTTCATTGGTTACTCACCAGCACAAAAGGGTTATAAGTGTTATGATCCAATGTCAAGAAGGGTGTTAATATCAAGAGATGTGAAGTTTGTGGAGACAAAGGGATACTATGAGGAGAAGAGTTGGGATGATTTGAAGGATTTATCACAAGCATCAGAGAAAGCCACAAATCTTAGGATCATACTGGAGAATCTTGGTATTGGCATGCCTCAGGCGAGTCAAGAAACAAGGAGGAATCCTCCTGAAGCTGCACCTGGTCCAGAGACTGTAGTTGATGAAAATGGGGTTGATGAAGCTGTGGAAGCTATTCATCCTGATCCTGAAGGGGGGAATCAACAAGAAACTCATGATCAGGATGAAAGGCAACAAGAACAACAAGAACCTTTGCATCAGAATGATGAAATAGAATCTGATGAAGAAGAAGAAACAAATCAGGTCCAGCCACTAAGAAGAAGTACCAGAATTAAGAAACCTGCATCAAACTGGATGAACACGAGTTTATTTCAATGCTGAAGCAGTGGCTCATCCAATAAGAGCAGTGTGCTCTCTTGCTCAGTATCCAGAGGAACATCAAGTGTTCATTGGGGAACTGGATCAGGAATATATTCCAAGATCATATGAAGAGGCAATGGAGCTTGAAGAGTGGAGAGACTCTGTTGGAAATGAAACCAATGCTATGATAGTCAATGACACTTGGTATGAAGCTGAGCTCCCAAAAGGCAAGAAAAGCAGTGACAAGCAAGTGGGTTTTCACAATCAAATATTTGGCAAATGGAAAAGTGGAGAGGCGTAAGACAAGGCTGGTAGCAAGGGGATTCACTCAGACATATGGGGAGGATTACATTGACACATTTGCACCAGTAGCAAAGCTTCACACCATCAGGATTATTTTCTCAATTGCCATTAACTTGGAATGGGATTTATGGCAAATGGATGTGAAGAATGCTTTCTTACAAGGAGAGTTAGAAGATGAGGCTACATGCATCCTCCTCCTGGTTTAGAGCATCTAGTCAAACCAGGAAATGTGTTGAGGCTGAAGAAAGCAATTTATGGTTTGAAGCAATCACCAAGGGCTTGGTATCACAAGCTAAGCACCACATTGAATGGAAGAGGGTTTAGAAAGTCAGAGGCGGATCATACTCTCTTCACACTGACTGGTCCAAACGGCATTGTTGTTATCTTGATATATGTTGATGATATTATCATCACCGGAAGTGACAAGGAAGGGATTCAGGCAACTAAGGCATTTCTGAAATCATTATTTGATATCAAGGATCTTGGAGATCTCAAGTACTTTCTTGGTATTGAAGTATGCAGATCCAAAGAAGGATTGTTTCTGTCTCAAAGGAAGTATTCTATGGATCTGTTGAGTGAGGCAGGAAATCTTGGAGGAAGACCAGCAAAAACACCCCTTGAAGAGGGTTATAAAGTACTGCGAGAGGGGGAGTTTGAGAACACTCCATTTGATGATGTCAAGAAGTATAGAAGAATGGTGGGAAAACTCATCTATCTGACCATCACAAGACCAGACATTTGCTTTGCTGTGACTCAAGTGAGTCAACACATGCAGGAGCCTAAGGTACACCACTGGAACATGGTTGAGAGGATATTAAGATATCTGAGGGAAGCTCCAGGTCAAGGTGTATGGATGGGTTGCAATGGAAGCACACAGATTGTGGGATATTGTGATGCTGATTGGGCTGGAGACAGAGTTGATAGGAGATCAACAACCGGCTATTGCACCTTTATTGGAGGAAATTTAGTCACATGGAAGAGCAAGAAACAGAAAGTGGTATCTTGCTCAAGTGCTGAGGCAGAGTACCGATCTATGAGGGAAGCTAACTAGTGAACTCATATGGATCAAGGACTGCTAAGGGACTTGAGTATAGAGATCACTACACCTATGACAATGCATTGTATAATCAGGCGGCTATACACATTGCATCAAACTCAGTCTTCCATGAGAGAACAAAACATATAGAAGTGGACTGCCACAAGGTGAGACAAGCAGTGGAACAGCAAGTGATACTTCCATGCTATACAAGAAGTGAAGATCAACTGGCTGATATATTCACTAAGGCAGCCAGCAGAAAGGTTTGTGAGTCATTCATCCTAAGCTTGGACTCATAGACCTTTCATGTCACTGATCCTCTTTCCATGAAGTGTTCTACTCTTTTTCCTTGGCTTGGTTTTATCCCATGAGGTTTTGCTAGGCTAAAGGTTTTAATGAGGGAATGCTTCATGGTTCCAAGCTTGACCAGTTGCTATGGTCAAGCTTGAGGGGGAGTGTTGACATGAAGGAATTAATGACAAAGAGATGAGAAGCTAGAAAGAGGAGCATCCGAGATGAAGAAGAAATTGAACCATACAGTCTCTGACCTAACTTAGGGTGCAAGGAAAGAAATAGAGGGAACTTGACCAGAAACTTATTCAAAGGGTCTGGAGCACTTATTTCCTTGTCCAGAAGCAAAGAGAGACGTTGGGAGGAAGAGTCACAGGTCTGATCTGGTCTGGTGAGGCAGAGAATCAATTGGGGACCAGTTAGGAGCTGTCACTTTCACTTCAGCTGCAAGAGCCCTTTGTTTGTTCTCTCTCATTTGTTTATTGTATTTCCTTGTCAACTTGCATCTGTGTATTCTGTCTATTTAAAGGCTGTAAGCAGACATAATTAAACTAAGGAAACCATTTCTCTCCTTCTCTCTTATACAATTTCGAAATCTCTCTCTCTCTCTCTCTCTCTCTCTTGTTCTTCATGTTCTTCATTCTCCAGCAATTAACTCTCTCTAAAATCACTCTATTCCTACACAAGCACAAGGCTGAGA
>CAJHQP010008552.1:0-26402 GCA_905132765.1 Moricandia arvensis | reverse complement strand
ACGGCTCCAGCTATGGTTATGGAAGACAAGTCTATAGTGCCAAAGCCAAAGGAGAGGTGGACTGAATCTGATAAAGTTGCCTCAAAGCTTAACTACAAAGCTCTCACCACCATCTTTTCGCTGTTGATCTCGACTAGTTCAAAATTATACAAGGGTGTGAATATGCCAAAGATGCTTGGGATACTCTTGTTAATCACTTTGAAGGAGATACGAGTGTGAGACGAACAAGAATTGATCATATTGCTTCAAGATTCGAAAGTTTGCGCATGGAGGATGATGAATCAATTGGAAGTTTCATATCTAAGATCATTTCAATTGCCAATGAAGCCTCAGTTCTTGGAAAGAAGTATAATGAGAGAAGCTAGTTAAGAAAGTGTTGCGATGTTTGCGTCCAAGATTTGAAGCATACAAGGAGGTTCTCAAGATTGTTGTATACACTGATGAAATGAAGTTCAATCAACTGGCTGGGATTCTGAAAGTGCATGATCTTGAACGTGTTGAAGAAACAACTAAAGGACAGAATGGGATAGCTTTTTCTGCTGAGAAAAAGGAAGAAGATCGAATTAAATGTATTGAAGAGAACATGAGTCTTATGGCCAGGAATTTCAACAAATGATCAAGAGAGTCGAGAAGGGACAAAATCAAAACAACAGTCGTTCTTACACTAGAGACAATGATCGCACTTCTAATCAACATTCTAGAAGCGACTCAGGAAAAGGAAATTGAAAGAAAGAACTACAATGTCATGAATGCGAAGGCTATGGTCACTTTCTAAATCAGTGTCCACTAGCTAAGAGGAAAGAGCTCAAATACATTGAGTGTAAAGGTTTTGGTCATACTCGAAATGAGTGTCCTAACAATCTGAAGAAGGAAAAGTCTCTTGTATGCTTCAGTGATACGAAATCTGAAAGTACAAGAGAAAAATACAACAAATTTTAAAGAAGAGTATCGAAGTTTGTTTGACAAATTCACTGAGCTTAGTCTAGAAAACTTGCAGTTGATCAAAGACAAAGCAATGCTTAAGGCACAAGTGAACATATTGGAGTTAGAACAACCTAATAGTGAAGGTAAGACTGAAGTTTGTTCTTCAAAGGATGAAAAGAAGGAGAATCTGCACAGTTGGAAGAGACAATCTCTGAGCAGGCCTACAACTTGAAAAGTTTAGAGACAAGGTATGATCAGATAAGGCAACCACTAAATGATGAACTTGAGAAGAGTCACCTCCTACAAAGGGACCTCAGCAAGAACTACAAGAAGTTGAGAATGCTCAACATTGGATCTGATACTCTAGATCACATTCTATCTCTTGGAAAAAATCCAAACATGCTATTGGGCTGGGATATCATGGAACTCGCATTCATGATGACAAACTTATTAAGTTTGTTAAGAGTGTAACTCATTCCAACACTCTTGAATCAAGAAAAGAATCACACCGTAAAGTGGCAGATGTGAGACAAGAGAAGAAATCATTATCTTTTAAACGAAATGGATGTCATTTCTTTGGGAAGCCAGGACACAAGGTAGCTGACTGTAATTTTTGCAGAAGACAATATCAACGTTATTGGAGCTTACATAATTGTTTCATTGAACCTAGTAAGATTGATGTGTGTGGATCTCTAAGACTGACCTTTATCCTACATTTAGAAGCGGATCTCAATCTCAGCATAAAACTCACTAAAACCCTAGTGGTAACTCAGAAACCGGGTAAAGAAATTGAGTGCAACATGGCACTCATAGGCGACTTTATTGAACAAGACACCAAAGAAGTATCACACACAAGAAAGGTTGTCACACACAAGAAAGGTTGTGCCACATATGAGTGAAGGAAGAGTCCTATGAATTGTCAATAATGTTGTAGCTAGCGTGGCTTACACTACCACACAGAGCAATAGTCAGACTGAGATTCCATGGTACTTTGATAGTGGATGTTCAAGGCACATGACAGGAAACCATGATTGTTTGAATAAATTTGAAGCCATCCATGGAGGAAAAGTTACCTTTGGTGACAGAGGACAAGGGAGAATACGTGGAGTAGGAGTTATGGAGAGAGCTGATTTACCTTGCTTAGTGAATGTCTAATATGTTGAGAGTCTCAAGGTTAATCTCATCAGTGTTAGTCAGCTGTGTGATGAAGGTTTACAAGTCATTTTCACCAGTAACGAATCCCAAGCTGTGGATCCTAAAGGAAATCTTTTTTATGTGGCTTTCGCTCTGGTAACAACTGCTACATGTGGAAATCTTCCACCCAATGTCCGTCTACAAGAGATTCCCAAATTGATCTATGGCATAGAAACTTTGTCATATGAACACTCATGGCTTATCAAGACTTGTGCAAGCTGAAGTGGTTCGAAGAGTTCCAAACCTTGAAGATCATACTGATACCATATGTGGTGCCTGCTGTCAAGGTAAACAAATCAAGGTGCAACACAAACATGTATCTCATATTAACTCAAAACGCATTCTTGAACTAGTTCATATGGATCTTATGGGTCTCATCTCACCTGAAATTATTGCTGGAAAGGGATATATTTTCATGTTAATTGATGATTTTTCCAGGTTTACGTGGGTGAGATTCTTGAAGAAGAAGTTGGATGCAATTGAGAGTTTCAGAATTCTTGCACTTCAACTCAAACAAGAGAAAAGTGGAATTTTACAAATAAGAAATGATCATGGTGGGGAATTCCAAAATGAGCAGTTCGATCAGTTCTGTTTAAACCAAGGCATTCAACATCAATATGCAGCTCCAAGAACTCCTCAAAAAAATGGAGTGGTTGAACAGAAAAATAGAACACTGCAAGAAATGGCTAGAGCCATGCTTGCTGGAAATCATGTATTATCCGGCTACTGGGCTGAAGCAATTAAAACTGCTTGCTACATCATCAATCGAGTATATGTGAAACCTAAGACTAAGACTACCCCTTATCATATATACAAGGGAAAGACTCTGAACCTCAACTATTGTCATGTATTTGGTTGTTTGTGCTACATTCTTAACGACAAAAAATCACCTTGGAAATTTTTGATGTTAAGAGTGATGTGGGTATGTTTCTTGGTTACTCCAAAAATAGTAGTGCCTTTCGAGTGTAAAAATCGAGAATCAGATGATTGATGATGATCGAGCTGGGTTCTACCAGGAAGGTGCCACACAAGATAATATTTGTGTTACACAAAAAATTTCACATGAGGACGGTGCTTTTCACGATCTTGCAGAGAAAGTTAAGTCAGTTGAATCTGAAGAACAACCACAACCCGAGCCCATTAAAGTTCACAAAAACCACTCATCGGATGATGTGATTGGAGGAGCATTTGATGGAAGGTTAACTCGCAAGAAACAAATTGAATTCAAGGAGATTGTTAAGCTTGTGTGTTTCGTCTCAGAAATGGCCAAACATGAGTGTTTCATTTCTCAAATTGATCCACGAAACATTCAAGAAGCACTAAATGATGAATTATGGACAGCCTTAATGGAAGAAGAAATGGAATAGTTTGTGAGAATCCAAGTTTTAGATCTGGTTCCAATACGTGATGGTGTAAACGTGGTAGGGACGAAGTGGATATACAAGAACAAGACTGACGAGCATGGTACGTAACCAGGAACAAATCAAGACTTGTTGGTCAGGGTTACTCACAAATTGAATGTGTTGACTTTGATGAGACATTTGCTCTTGTGGCTCGTCTTGAATCAATCCGACTCCTTTTTGGTATATCATGCAAAATTTGGATCAAACTGTACTATATGGACGTCAAAGTGCCTTTCTTAATGTTTTACTTCAAGAATAAGTCTATGTAGCACAACCAAAAGGATTCGAGGATCCGTACTTTCATGTTTACCGACTTAAGAGGGATCTCTATGGACTAAAATAAGCTCCAAGAGCATGTTACGAGAGATTAACACAGTTTATTATCTCTGTTGACTTCAATAAAGGAGGAGTTGATAAAAACCTTATTTATACAATACATAAATGGGAACTTGCTGGTAGTTCAAGTATATGTTGATGACATCATATTTGGGAGAACACCAAAACCCTTAGTTGACAAGTTTGTCAAAACAATGACAAAGGAATTTGAGATGAGTATGGTTGGTGAGCTAAATTACTTTCTTGGCTTACAAATCAGACAAATGGAAGATGGAATCTTCATCTCACAAAGCACTATGCCAAGAACCTTGTGAAACGCTTTGGCATGCAAACTAGCAAGACTGCAAGAACCCCAATGAGCACAACCTCTTAACTCTCACGTGATGAAGAAGGACAAAACGTTGATGAGAAACTTTATAGAGCCATGATCGGTAGCTTGCTTTATCTCATTGCAAGTCGTCTGGATCTATGCCTCAGTGTTGGGATATGTGCTCGTTACCAAGCCTCACCAAAAGAGTCACACATGAAAGCTGTGAACGTGTGATCAAATATATGAAAGGGTACACTGGAGTTTGGTCTTCACTACACATTTGAGACTAATGTGAATCTTGCAGGTTATTGCGATGCAGAGTGGGCTAGTTGTGTAGATGATCGAAGGAGTACTTCTGGTGGTTGTTTCTTTCTCGGGAAAAACTTGGTGTCATGGCACAATAAGAAGCAAAACTGTGTATCTCTGTCTACAACTGAAGCTGAGTACATTGCCCTGGGGAGCTGTTGCACACAAACTCCTTTGGATGAGAGAAATGCTTATGGATTACGGTATCAATTCTGACTCTTTATTAGTCTATTCCGATAATATGAGTGCCATAAACTTGTCTAAGAACCCTGTCCAACACTCCCGTACAAAGCATGTTGATCTGAGACACCACTTTGTGAGGGAGTTGGTTGAGCTAAAATTGTTGTCATTGAACATGTCTCATCTGAAAATCAACTTGCTGATATTTTCACTAGCCCTTAGATTTCAATTGCTTTTTTGGGTCTCCGAAGAGCCTTGGGAATCGTTGATCTTCAATCATGAGTTTAAAATGTCTGGAAGGAAAGGTGAATCTAGGTAGAACAATCACATATCGAGTCAATGTTTTACTACAAATAAATAAAAAAAACTTTGATTCAGCAGTTTACTTAGTTTAGAGTCTCAGACTGAAACTTGTTTTCACAATTACACAATCTTATTAAGAAAGACACTCATCTTGGGTCAGGATGCAATCACATTTTCGATCTAAGTCTTGATCATTGTCTGGATTGATGAAGAAACACAAACCTTGTTAAGTGTAGCACACAATCTTATGGGTGCAACACATGATATTTCTCCATGCTAGAAGGCCCAATGTGATAAACACACATCCTGGATCAGGGTGTCACCCCACTTTAAAGTCTTGTGTTGATCACTGTTTTGATTGGGCAAAAACGAATATAGTTCTGATGTTAAATATATAAAAAAAAGAAAAGCCTAGTATGATAAACATTCATCCTGGATCAGGGTGTCCCCCCACTTTGAATCTGGTGTCGATCACTGTTTTGATTGGGCAAAAAATTTTGTGGGTTTCTGATGAACAATGCATTAGATGTAGATGGCATAAAAGATTCACTTATGTGGTAGAAGTGAACACTAAGAGTGACTTATAATTTTTTCAGAAAATTGTGATTGTATTAAACCTATGGGACAATGTGTGACTCTCCTATGGTAAACTAATCTGTGACAGCTACTCTGCTCAGAAATAGCTACATATTGGAGTTGATCCATTGATTTCATTAAGTGATCTGTATGTGACTGTGATGTGGGGTAAGTATATTCAAGTGCTCTTCCTTTCCTTCTAAGATGTCTTTAGAACATTGAATTGTGAATAAGTTTAATCTCTAATGTATCTTGGTTTTGATTAAGATAAGACTTGTAGACAAAAAGAACTCACCAACTTGTCACAAATGTGTTTTTCCTTGGAGTGTTGATACATGGTTTCTTGATAGATATATTGTCAGATGGGCCGCTTAAATTTTGGTTAACTCATGATAGGTTTGGCCTACTTCGGTTCATGTGTTATTAATGATCTTGTTGCAAAGAAAAATTTAGGGCATTTGTTCTTTGTCTCTCTCCCTTGCGGCGACATGCATCAACAAACAAGATAACAAAAATTCAGTTCGTCATCTCCACAAGATCACTTCTCAAAATCTCCGGATCATGATTCTCGTATTGCTAAGAAAAGATCTTGCTTTGAGACTGGTGGATCGAGTTGAGCAGACCACACTGTTGACGAACAATCAACTGATGAATCTCACACCTTTTCAACCGAAAATAACAAGATACGAAGCTCATCATAAGAGGTTTGTCGATTCTGTGCAATCACAACCTGAGATATATCAACCCCCATTTGCACCTTACAGCTCTAAGTTCTTCACTGAAGCAGCATACGACAAGTATCTTAAGTTCAAGAACAAGAAATTCATTCTTCAAAGTATCTCCCACTCGATGTTGCGAATCTTCAGGATGTATAGGAAGTTGTTTTCAATGCGAATACGATATATACGGTCATAGATGCAAATCCGTTTGTTCATAATTTTATCTGGGAATTTCTGGCGAATCTTGGAGATGCTAGAGAGATTGATGGAGTTTCTGTGTATGTGCGTGATGATATGTATGATGTCTCTCCCAGTGTCATAGACCTGCTATATGAGCTTCCTCCTGGAGATTGCAACTATGACATGTATGCTGAGAATTTGGATACAATTGTGTCCTTTCTCACAAATGGGCATCATTCGAAGTTGGGAAGGCATGTGCTCCAAGTTTCTCACAGCCACAAATCAAGTTTTGTACAAACTGTGTTATTCCGATTGGATGCCAACTGTGAATCACACTAACATGAACACCCCGATCGTTTGAAGTATTTGTACGCCCTTCATGATAAGAAAAAGGCTGACTTTGGGATTATTGTATATGAACAACTCTTCGCAATGGCCAACACTGCGGATGATGCTCAACGGAGGATAGTGTTTCCGACTCTCATTCAACAACTTCTAAACCCTCAGCGCACTGTTCCTACACGTGAAGGGGATGCAGAAGTCACGGGACATCCTACTGTTATAATCAAAGATCGCAAGTCTGGCAGAGGAACTAGGGAAGTTGATCGACCACCAAATCTTGGTGATGATCTGAAAAAAGTAATTAATTTGCTCTGCACCATCCAACTTAGAAGTCGAAGTAAGTTCTCTAGTTCTCACTTATTCTCTATGACTGCCTTATCAAAATGTGAGTTTTTTATCTAACTGTTCACTCAAGCAGGGGGCGAATATGGTGAAGAAGTACCAGTGCATGTCGTTGACAGCTATGATGATGAGTAGTAGCAGTTGTTAGGATTGTTTTGTCCTTCCTTATGTTTGACTTTGTTTCCGGATCTGATGCACTATTTTGTATTTGCTTCTTTTGGATATTCAAGGAGTTTTATGAACTATGTCAGATTATGAAGTAATTTTATATCAACAAGAATTATTGTGCATACTCGTGTTATGAAGTTTCTGGTGAGGTCTTTATATAGGTGCTTGAGTAGTCATATTAAGATAAAAAGGGAAGAATGAAAGCTCAATGGTTTGAGCGTCTGCTCCACTGTGTCACACAAGTCCTGACATGTGTCACACATGGTGTAGTCATTGAATCGGAGCATGCATTTGTTCATGTGTGTCAAGCACCAGGTGATTTGAGTTACACAGGGTGAATATACTGAGAGGGAACCGATAGTCGAAGATAGAGACCCAAGAATCTAGGAGGATTTGCCATGTGGCAAACAAGGAGATTTTGGAAGATTCATGCTTATCACAAGATATACAAAGTTCAGTATATATAGGAGATTAAGCATTTTGACTGAATACGGTTTTTAGACACATGATCATCGAGTTCAAAGTGTGTTCAGAACTGCGATTATTGTAAAGGGAAATTGGTGGAACATCTCCGTCACTGTGCTTTGGATAGATTAAGAATTGGTCCTGCTCCCAAGTCGTGTGTGACGTTTAATAAATCAAATTAAAAAAATTTAGAAATATTGTTTAATAAATTCTTATTTTACAAGTTACTTTTCTTGGTATTGTCTGTGTTCCTTTCATCATTGGTATCCACTAGAATTTTCATTACAGACAAAATCATTGACATGCCTAACATCATCGAAACTTTCGCATGGCAAAATCATATGATAGTTGGCTGCTATATAAGACGTGTTATCATTTGGATTTTGAGGATGAGATGAGGAAAATAAGAACAACATTCCATCGTTGTTTCTGGAAGCGAACAAGATCTGTGGTCGAGTAGAAGATCTTTTCAAGAAGGTCTTCATGAAATCTTGACGGCTGAGTACAAAGCCATGAAAAGTTCATATATATATATAATTTGTGTTGAACCTAGTCTGTTATATAAAAAACTAGATGATGTAAAAAACAATTATGTATATATATAGATAACATATATATACAACAACATGCTTTATATATATAGAATATATATATTATTTTTTGAAACGCGTTTGCTATATATATATATATATATATATATATATATAAAATATTGGTTGCAATTATTATTCATGATATGAAGGTAAATGTATATATTTTATAGAAAGCTGAGATAATGAAATTAACCAGATAATGATTGGTTAGGACCGATTACGTTAGAGGACCAATAATATCAATATTATTTATCTAACATAATTACCTGACTACTTTTAAAGTTAAAAAAAAATGAACAATTAAAAATGACAGCTGTGATGATGGTTTCTTATATGTGAGTGTAAATCTCTTCATAAGGAATCAACTCTTTATTTTTATTTTTTTTTCCTTTCTCTTTTTTACATTTGATTACTTTTTAATAGTTGAGAAACTTTCAAATGAATCATCAATGATAGTACTCTTAGATATGAAATCTTTGTGAGACGTAGGATAAATATTTGATGGTAGAATTGAATTATATTTATTATATAAAACTTGATTCCTTATAGTTGATAACTAATATAATCGTGAGAGATGCAATGAAAATTTAAGCTTTTACATGTATTTTTAAAATAATATTATCTAATATTAACCCATGTTTGAAAATGCACACCTGAAGATTAATTTTGGAAAACTTTGTTTAAGAAATTTTTGGAAAAGCGGGAATAAATCAGAGAGTAACCGAAGATTAATTTTCTTGTTTATTTAAATTTTTAATATTCTTACAAAAATCAGTGATTAAATATTTGTCTATACCAAATATGACAGAGAATGGTATGGTTCAATGGTGACTTAAGGTGATTTATGGCTCATCTAAATCCGTGTTCAAAGGTAAGACATGCAATTTTTTTGTTTTTTAATCATTTATTAATGAAAGACAAAAAAATTATTTAGCTTTCATCTTCTTCCTCGAGTTCTTACTTTATAAAAACCCATTATTGCATTTCAAGTTCTTCAACATAAGTCATCATTTTTAGCGATTTGCTTCTATTAAACTTAGTTGCTTTACTAAAATAAGATAGATCTATCGATTTGAGGTCTAAATAATCACAATATAAAATAGAATTTTCTGAAACATTTTTTGAAGTGATTAAGGTATAATCGCGGCAATAAAGTCTCCGCAAAACGCTTTACCGGTGAGTAATCGGCCGTTATGGCCGTGTTTTCGAACATGGATAATAATTATATATATAATTATTAAATAGTTATTTCCCTTTAAAAACCTTAAATTAAAAATTAAGAAACTTTTCTGAATATATATATATATATATATATATAATTATTTGTAATTTTATTTTATTTTAAATCTTAAAGCAAAAATTATTACAAAAGAAGAAACTGTCTTATAATTATATAGTTATTTAGTAGTAACTTTTCTTTTATAACTAACCCAAAAAATATAAATACTTACATCTATATCTTTTTTATATGAACTGCTTTATTAATTCATTGTAAAGAAACAAATAATTGTGAATGTATATTGTTATTGAACTTAGTACATAATAGTGAAACCAAAACAAATTGTTGAAAGGGCTACTCTCTTTTGCCAACTTGTCTGCAACTTTATTTCCTTTTGTTCTTATCCATCTGAACTCAACTTCATCAAAATTTTTATTCCACGAAAGAGCTTCTCTGATCCAATTATATGCATCGAAGTGTAATCCTCCGTCAATTTAGCAGCTCCATCGCTTTTGACAGTCTCCTTCAACTATCATTCTTTTATCCTCGACCCGAACAATGTTGCATAGCCATAATGAGAGCCTGAAATTCACATTCTAATGGGTTAGTAACCTTGCCTCCAATTCCTTGAATTGCTCCCTAATAGAATATGCCTTGCATTACGAAACAATCCAATCCGCTTTACTTGGAACCTCAGCGTTACAAAGGATCCATTCACATTATAAATTTACCCATCCAACAGGAGGAATTTTCATGTTTTATCATGTTTTCTAGTTCCCAATCTATCTCTATGTATCCCATATTAGGAAGAAAGTATGTGCTATGTTCTAACCATTCATTAGCATCTTTTCTTGCTTGTTGTAATACCATCCTCCAAGTTACCCGTTTCAGTTGAAATATAAGGGTATTTATACTCTTCCATATTCTCCACAGAATCTAGTTGAGAAGATTAGAAATATCCCTCAACCGAGAGAAAAGAGAACAATGAATATAAGCTTTTTTGTTCTGCAAAAGTAGCATGCAGATTAGTAATTGTGGAATTTGTGATCCCATATGTTCTCCAAATTTGTTGTGCATAAATACAGTCGAACAAGATATGTTTTCCGTTTCCTCAACCTAACAACATCTTCTACATTAGTCGGGATTAGTAATGTGTAGCTTTGAAGGCATCTTAGTTTTCCAGATTCTTTTTTTTCCAGAGAGGCCTTTCCATGAGTTGGTTGTATAGTCTCAACTGCTGGTTGATGCATACTTAACCATTATCCTGACTTGACTGAATAGATTTCATTTCATTGTTATGCCAACCGAGAAGATCTTGATTTAAGTTGGAAAGATCTTAACTGCCAATACTCTTTGAACATCCTCTTGTACTACAACATCACAAACTTTTGTTCATCTCATATGCCCATCATTTCTAAGCAGCTGATGACTTTACCTAGAGTAGCATCTTCAATTCTTAGTTGGTGTATGTTTTGGTAACCATGGATCTTTCCATGTGTTAATGATACTACCATTACCAATAAAAAAAGATCTCATTCCTTGTTTAATCATATCTCTAGAATATAGACTAGATTTCCATAAGTATGATGCCTTCTTTCGTTTTACTACCATTAGAATGTCCCCATACCTGAAGTACATTGCTTTCAATACTCGAGCCATCAAACAATTTGGATTATGCAATATTCGCCACACTTGTTTCTCAAGAAGTACCTAATTAAACCGTTCGAAATCTAAATCCAAGACCGTCTTCCCCTTTTGGTAAACATACCCTCTTCCAAGCATACCAATGCATACATGTTTTATCCGCCAAGCTCCACCAAAATCTTGCAAGAATTCTTTGATCTCCTCACACACTTCATTCGACAGTCTGAAAACATTCATAGAAATATGGGCATATCCAATGCTAAAGCTTTTAATAAAACTTATTTACCTTCTTGGGAAAGGTATTTCTGACTCCATCTTTGTGTTACCGCTTTAACTTTGTCTATGATGTAGGCAAACATATCACTCTTCCGGTTGGTAAACTGTTCTTGAATTCCCAAATATTTGCCTATCACACCTTCATTATGGATGCCCATGATATTTCTCATGGTTGTCTTCACAGAAGCTGGAACTTAATAACCACAAGTTATTGATGATTTCTTTAAGTTGACAGCCTGATCCAACACTGCTTCATACTCTTCTAGGATTTTCTTTAACTTGTGTCCAACATGTTGGTTTGCCAAATAGAAAAACATAGAATCATCCGCAAACAAAAGAATTAATAGGAGGGGCCTGGTTAGATATTTTAACTCCTAATAGATTTCTATCTTTCATAGCTCGATTAATCATGTGGGGTCGAACTTCAGAACACATTATAAAAATATATTGTGAGAGGGGATCTCCTTGCCAGATTTCCTTCCTTGTCTCAATAAAAACTTATGGGAATCCCTTATCAATATGGAAAAGATAACCGTGTTGACACAAGTCATTATACAATGAATCGATATACTACCAAAACTCATTCTCTTCATGGTTTCTTATATGTCACATGCATTAGTGATATTTGTCTTTGACTGCCTATATAAGAAGTTGCATGCCTTTTCTTGACCTTCAGACAATGAAAAATCTCATGTGAAACAATAATATTAATAATCTTTCCAGGGATAAAGGCTTGTTGATTCTCTGTAATGAGACTTGGCCAGATGCTTCTTTAGCCGATTTACCAAAAAAAAATTGATATCACCTTGTATGGAACATTACAAAGAGCTATCGGCCTAATGTATGTCATTTGGAATGGTGGATATATCTTTGGGGTGAGAAATATGTTGTGTGATTGAGTTTCTTATCAAGATCACTGTTTGCAAAAAAACTGTTGAACCTCTCAACGATTTATGTTTTGAGATCATCCAAGTATTGATGATAGAAGACATCAGTAATTCATCTGGTGCAAGAGCTCTATGGGGTCCAATATCAAACATAGCCTCCCTAATCCCATCCTTTGTTACTTCCCTTATGATATCAACATTTCTTTCATCAGTTACCTTGCTCTAATATCCCGCAAAAACATTATCATACATACTAACTGCACTAGTGGAGGATGTGAACATATTTTGGAAATAATCATGAGCCACCTTCCAACATTTGTTTTCCCTCACTGTATTAATCCTTTACCATCCTAAATAGAGGAAATATTGTTTCATGCATCTATTAACATATGTAATAGCACAAAAAATATACGGTATTCCTATCTCCTGATCTGAGCCATGTTACTATACTCTTCTGTTGCCAAAATATTTTGTCACGCAGATAAAACTTGTCAAGCTCTTCTTTGAATTAAGCCCTCTCTTGTTTTGTTGAATTATTTGAAGTCATTGCTCGGTTAATCTTCCACGGAGAATATCAATACATTCTTTGGCATTACTCTTATTGCTCCTCTTCCATCTAAAAATATGTTGTCTGATCGTACAAGTCTTTGAGCATGAGGAAAATGAATTAGCTGTGTATGTCATGTCATTCCACGCTCTTCGGATTGTGTCATGAAACCTATCTTTATTACTCATTCCGACATCAAATCTGAACATTTTTTGTGGCTCTTCTTTTCAGAAGAGATATAAGAAGCATGTGGTTCCGATTCTCTAACCTCAAGAAACTCTGTTCTAATGCAGGAAAAGCTGGAAACTAGTATTAGCCATAGTCCTATCCAAACAACACTGGACTTGATGTTGATCCATTTGACAAGTCCAAGAAAATCGATTACCCACTGACTCAATGTCAATGAGAAATAATTATTAGGAACTAACGTTCTAATGTCTTGGTAAGAAGTCTCAGAACGTACCATTCCTCGTAGTTTCTTATGTTGCTCGATATTTCATTAAAATCTCATAAAAACATCCATGGTTGATTCCTCATTCCTAATCCAAGCTGATTAATTCTTTCCCATACGTATTGTTTGAACGAAAGGTTAGGGTGGCCATACACAAAAGAGAAATAAAAAGAACCTTCATTTCAACTGGACTGTACAATCTATCAAATTAGGAGACTAACTTAAAATAGACTAATGTACAATTTGCTTTCAAAAGATAACTAATCCACCACTAGCACCTATTGGCAGGGCTGAAACATGGTTGAGGAAGTTCATTTGAGCACCCACATCTCTGATGTATCATCGTCTTGCTTTGTCTCTCAAAGGCATATTATGTCTAGAAAATACAACCTATTGATCTCCTTAAGGCGTTGAACTGTTGAGTCAATGCCTAGACCTTGACAGTTCCAACAGATTGTTCTCATGGTGGCAGTGGTGGTTCTGGGCCCACCGCGCCTCTCAATGTTGGGTTTGTTTCTCCTTCACCAGCTACATGTTCTATTCCTTCTCCATTAGCATTTGTCCATTCTTTCTTTCTCTTAAAGCTCCTCGCTCCACTAAATTACCGTTTTTCCATTCTAGAGAAACTGAGTTTGTTCTCTTCCACTTTTTCTAGCCATGCTTTTCTCTTAAGGACCTCTTGACCATCATACCTTGTACCAAAAGGTCTGATTGGATTAAACATCTCCTCTGCATTCATGTCTTCAAAGTAAATTTAGGCATCGTTTCTCCACTCCATAATCTCATCGTTATCATCTTCATCCTCAATCGCATGGATGTCCTCTTCTTCAATTGGGATCTCTTCATTAATTCTTATACTATGTTTGGAGAGAACGAGTTAAATAAAGCATAACGATCACAACTGTTCGGTCACTCGTCTAACTCGAATTAATGGTGAAGAATTGTATCATGTCAAAAAATATTCAGTCACTCATCTAACCCGGATCATTGAAAAATATTGAAGAATCATATCATATCGGCATAGTATTATGAGAAACCTAAGATAAGAGATCTACTTCAATGTTGGTACCATGCATATGACTCACAGTTAGACAAATATTTTTCAGATTTTATCATTCTTCTTTTTTATATAATTAGGGTATCCGACGGACCGAAACTCAATCAACTAATTCTTTGGAAGACTACCCATTGGTTCCAGACAGACTTAGTTTCTCGCAGTGGGAAATAAGAAACTCATGTCTCTGAGCCACACAAACGAGTATATCTGAGATGGTAGGTTTCAAACCCGGAGTGTTAGCACCTTTGGTTTATGTAACTAAGCATTCTCTCTCTTTTATTGATCAATAAATTTAACTTTTCATCGAATCCAAAGAAGAATAAAATTCAGTTCTCAAACCCTTTTTACGAATGCAACTCTTCACCATAGGACGCATCGCCATTGCTTCTCTCCATATTCCAATCTCC
Organism: Moricandia arvensis; assembly: GCA_905132765.1. Classification (NCBI taxonomy): domain Eukaryota; kingdom Viridiplantae; phylum Streptophyta; class Magnoliopsida; order Brassicales; family Brassicaceae; genus Moricandia; species Moricandia arvensis. Next base: position 11,573 of record CAJHQP010008552.1, on the reverse strand, counting down.
ATCAGGTCCCGGTACACCAGCACTTACAAGCACTACCGAACCCACAGTACATAATCCTTGGATACCCAAATTGTTTTTGCTAATTCTGGTTATCGACAGTCTTGAAATTCAATGATATATTGCATCAAGAATTCAAATTAAGAATATAATCATGGGAATGATTTAATTACAGCATCATCAGTCACTTGATGTTGGTATTGATTCCTTAATCAATAAGATCTTGAAAATGATTTTTAAGAGAAAGAAACTCCTCATGATTAAAATAGAACTCTCTCTCTAAGGTGATCGGTTAGGCGATTTTTGATTCATCAGTCTTTTCCTTTTCTCAAACCCTTATCATCAAGTGGTTCTCATTACCGACCATCTTTGCTATAATATTTTTCAAAATTTGGCTTTATTTTCCTCTTTAAGCATTATTATATTTCCTTTCCAATCCTAATCTTTTCTAATAGTCTTTTTCCTTTGTCATCAAGCTCAAATCACCTTAATGATTTTCCTTAAATATGTGAGTGAATATTGCAACATTAAATAGAAATTCTCCATCACCGTGTTCTATTTACATCCTCACCATCTTCCTAAGCGCCGATCCTCTGCTTCTTCATCTCAAATGGCTGATAACCTTCACAAAGCAATCAAGGCAATGCCATTGAATGACGATTATCCGATATATTGCATGATGACCTCAAGTTCATGGTTTTCTCCGAGAACGCCAACATCCTTATGGGAAGGCTTCTTAACCCTGACTGCTAGATAATGTCAAGGATAATAAACTACATGCCGATAGCGTAGAGAGTTTATGATAAAGTATGTGGGATATGGCTATATCCACCAATAGTCTTGTGCTCATCGTGGGTTCCTTTTCATGAGCCTTCTGAGCTGTATTTTGTTTTACTTCTGGGTTTGCTTCTTCTTTCATATTTTATGCTTTTTGTTTGGCTTTGAATTTCTCACCTTTCGGTTTCGGTTGTCTATTATGGCCCAATGATAATTGAGCATTATAAGATCTTGAAAATAGTCAATACGCATAGAATCTAGGGGTAAGGTATATGCCACGTCAATAATGTGTAGTCATCCACGTCATCAAAATGCAGTCAGCCACATCATCAAAATGTAGTCAACCAAATATTCAAACCATATAAATGAACTGGATTTCGTTTGTAAATCGGTTCTTTGATTCTTGTAAAAACACTTTGGAGACCTTCCTTGACTGGACAGTCTCTTCTTCTCCTCTACTTCGCTTGAAACAACGTTCTCCTCTGCGATCTGAACAATATCATCGAGAATCAGAAGGAATTGAAAGTCAAAAGAGGGGTTTGATCGGAGAAACCATATATTTAATCAAATATATTCAGATCATCAACTTCTCACTCAGGCCATCAGTCTTGGTTAGTTCTTCGCTTCCTCGAACTGGGTCAGATTCTGATTCTTTTTACCGTAATTTTATTAATTAGCATCAAGTGTTGGTAGTGGTAGATCTTTAGGTCACAATGTGATAAAATTTATTTTTTAAAGTTTGCAACTTTATGTTGTGGTTAGGGAAGATTGTTACATCTGCTTTGATCATATGTAACTTGGTTAATTAATATATAGATTTTGAGGGCAAATGTGATAAACGTTAATTTTAAAGTTCAAGACTTTATGTTGTTTCAAACTGTGTCATAGTATATGATAAAGTGTTCTGTGTGGTTAGGGATGATTGTTACATCTGCTTTGATTATATGGAAAGATTTGATGTGTGTCACTGGAAGTGAATCTTCCTATGGTTGTTGTTCTATCTGGAAGTATGGAGCATGGCTTCAACAGGGTAACTTGACTTAGAGTGTATTACATTACAAACTGTTAGATGCTCAAACTATGTAAGTCATAGTGTGCATTATTGTTTTGTAGGAGATATATTGTTCTTGCATATATATAAGGACCCCATTCGAGCAAAAGAAATTGTTGTTTTAAATGTTGATGTAATTTTCTCCTTTTCTTGTTTTGTCTCATTTTGTTTGATTCTTGTGTGTCTTAAGCGATTTGCTTCTCCTCAGGGTCGTGATATTCTCATTGTACACCATTTCATTAAGATAAGACGTCCTCATTATCATCTCTCGGTTATTTATATTGTAATGTGAGGTTGAGTCGTGAGGTTGATTCACTTTATAGGTTCATGAAAGCGAGAATACATGAGAAGTTGATGTTTTGACAAAAGGTACTGCTTCTATTGATTTGAAACTTCACTTTTGAGTTGCTAAGTTATTTTCATAGTGTTATTTATCAACACACAATCATATTTTCATTATCTTTTGATTGTGTTCAGGTGACAATAACTATGAAGATGATATAATCCTCTATGCCGAAGGACAGCATTGGCTTCATCGACATCATATAATGGGTCGTGTTGTCAGGTAACTTCAATATCAAAGCTCTCGCTCACGTATGTATTTAAATCGAAAGATCTATGGTAACTCATAAATGGTTTTGTATGTTTCAGGTTCTTGCCTATTATGAAGGTAATACAATCTCACTCTTTGATCAAAACCCCAAAATGAAATTTTACTTTCTTTTTGCTATGTGACTTGAGACATTTTGCATCTTCTCTTCTTGTTGCATTATATTCTCATAGGGGATTGCGTTTACTCGTTATAACCTCCAAGGATTGATTGAGTTCTTTGGAAAGGCATGAACTCTGGTGTATTTTTGGTCTTGTTGCTAAGGGAAAATACAATTTAAAATATTTGTGGTTTAGACCACTTTAATAGAGAAGAATTAGAAGCTAATTTTTATTTTATTTACCACCTCAAAAATGCAATAGTGCATGAACAATGTGTTATTTTTTACAAACAAAAGTTAGTGTCTCAACTCAAGAATCAGCATTAACGCTCAAATTCACAAAAGCAGTCATGCAATGGATTAGGATTTAGAATCCCATTCAACTTTTATTTCAAGAAATGACGTATTTCATGAAAATTATTTCCAGAAAAGTATCTTACTATAAAGGGAAATTGTCTTCAATAACACTTTTAAGTTTATCTCCAAAATGACACATTATATTATTATTTTTAAGAAAAAAAATTAACAGATCAAAAATACTATAATACTCCCACTTAATAACAAATAAAAATTAAAAACTAAAAGCAAATTAAACTTCAAAAAAAAACCAAGAACATTCTCAGGTTTGTAGCCTCCTTGATGCCGTTGACATCGCTGAGAGACATTAGTGTAATCGCCGCAAATTTTATTGTTGACTGTCTTCACACTCAAAATCGAAGATTATACATGTAAGTTAGAAATTTTTCGATTGTAAAATGAAATTAAGATTTTCGGATCAAAATTTGGGAGTTTCAAATCATTGTTGAATTATAATTTGTTTCATTTGGAGAATGAAAAGTGTGATGACTTAGAGACATGAAGAAGGTTACCAAACTTCTCTTCTTTGAGTTGAGAAAAATCTGAAACGTTTTTCTTCTTAGAGGTTATAAATGTTAAGGAACCATCTACAAATATTATGACCTTACTTTCTTGAAGCTATTTTAAATCTCGATGTCGCAATGTCAACATAAATATCAAAAATAGTTGATTAGTCAAATTTTTTACAATTATTTTGATGCAATCTCAAGTTAAAAATGGGTAATTGTTGTATTTGGGAAGAAAAAGTATTTAAAAGGTTGCTTTGCAAAAAGATCACCTGTTGTGTTTACCCTTTGAAAATGGGTGAGAGTTGTGTTTAGGAATATCAACTAACTGAGTTCACGGTCTTGTTTATTCTTGTAATTGAGTTGGTTTAAATTAAATTTCTTTAAATGTCATGTTTTGATCTATTACACTTTTATCTCTTTGATATCCTCATGAGTTTATTCATTATCTTCTTTGTTGTTTGCTATTATTCTTACCATTATAGTATTTAAAATTTCAAAAAGTATTTGTAAAATGTTTATGAAGGTATTCCAAAGAATTTTCTCATGAATTTGTTTCTTGTTTTTATAAATCATATTTCTTTTAACTTGTTTATTGCTTTATTTTATTGATGTTGTATCTTTATGTATTGTTCTGTCATGTTGTTCTTCGAAGATGGGTTACGTCGATTTCATGAACCATTTGTAACAAAATTAGGAAAGAATTACAGAGACTTTAAAAGATATGATATTATTAATAAAAAAAAATTAATTTGTTGCATATGATAGAAATACAATGGGAGATTTGTTCTCTTCCAGGCTGTCACTGCCTTTGTTGTACTATCCTATTGGTTTTGAGCCAAACCAACCAATCGTGATAAACCAACATTCAAATGTTGGTTTTATCTATACTCTTAAGAAGATTTTCACATCAGAAGAGTTCAAACGAATTAAAGAAAAAAATATTTATGAGCTCCGTGATCAAGTTGAGCGAAAGGCATTTAGCATTGTCAGAGAAGATAATACACATCTTTTGCTAGAAGCAAAAGACAGTGAAGGAAAATGAAGTCTAGTTTTATTTTGGAGAATAGCCATTGAGATTATCTATTAGAGAGTTAAACATGATCACATGGCTTAAGTGTAATGGAAAAAGGGAAGAATCACAAGTGGATAAAGAAAATCATGATATAATTAGAACTTGATGAGTTAGAACATTAACTTAGTGTCACAAGAGAAGATTTTTGTTTTTTATGAGAGATTCTCCCTTACATGTTCCTCCTCATTGAAAGCATAATGATACAAAGAATCTCAATATACAAGTTCCCTTTGGAAAATGTGAAGAGAGCACAAATTATAAATGTTTTGTTGAGATATCCATGGGGAAGGGATGCCTATAATATGCTCAAGAAATCGATTAAGAGGGTTGTGAAATCTAGTCTCGGAAAGAAAAATATGACTTGCAATGATTTCCTCTAAATTTTCATTTGTAGATACTAGAACCAGTTCCTCTACTACAAGTTATTTCCAGTAGAATCATTCATAGTCTAGAAATTCAGGAGACAAGACCTACATTCCAATATGAGAAATACACATTTATAGTAGCTTAATTTATGCCACAGGTTCGAAGTGTTGAATCTTCAGTAAATGTAAGTTTCCACATCATGATATTTAGTTATGTTTATTTTTTTTGTTTTTTAAAGTAATGCATAACAAATATTTATTTTTGTTTTCTTTTTCTTGTAGCTAATGTCACTTGTGTTTTACCTCCCATTCCCCATTATCATGAGGATAATGTCTCAATGAAAAGGTATATGATAAAGATTTGGATAAAATAGAAGATTTAGCCAATAAAGGATATAGGATCACTATTAAAGATTGGAAAAGTGGGTCAAATAGATATTTCTGATGCTCTTGAAGAAATAGCCAAAAACTGACTATTTCTTCAAGAACATCAAATATCTATTGACTTATATTTCAATCTGCAACATATTGTATATTTTTTACTGGCTAAATCGGTCATTGTATCCAGATCTTCATAATGAATGTCTTCCATTGAAACATTGTCTTCAAGATCATGGTAAATGGGAGATAAAACATAAGTGATTTTAATTTATAATAAAAAAATAACAAAACAAAATATTTGTTTTGCATTACTTCAAGAGGAAAAAAGAAGCAAATAAACATAACCTAAATACTGTGATGTAGAAACTTACATTTATTGAAGATTCAACACATAAAACATGTGGCATAGATGGAGCTGTTGTAAATGTGTATTATCACATAAGAATGCAGATGTAGACTCATTAATTTCTAGACTAGGAATGATCTTACTAAAAACAACTTGTAATTTATTTTAGGATTCACAAATAAAATGCTAGGGAAATTTTTGCAAGTCATATTCTATCTTCTCGAGATTGAAATTGACAACCCTCTTAATCGATTTCAGGAGCAGCGATAAATATCTCTTACCTATGGATATGTTAATAATATATTTATATTTGTGCTCTCTCCACATTATCCAAAAGGAATTTGTAGACTGAAGACCTTTGTAACAATATTCTTTCAATAAGGAGGAGCATTGCAAGAGAGAATCTCTCATCAGAAGACTCTTTTTTTGTGCTATTGAATTGTTTTTCTAACTCATCTAGTGTATGATCACCCTCCAGCAAGCTCCAATTATATTTATGAATTTTTATATTCACTTGTGCTCCTTCTCCTTCTCCACTATACTTAAGTCATGTGATCATGTGGAAATTTGTAATAGAGAATTTCAATGGTTGTGCTCCAAAATAAAACCATACTTCATTTTTATTCACTGTCATAATATTTCTAGTGAGAAAAAAGTGTATTATCTTACCTGACAATGCTAATTGTCTTTGCTCAACTTGATGGTATATAATGGGTTCTCTTATTCACTTAAACTTTTATGGTGTGAGAATCTTCTTAAGGATATCAATATAACCAATATTGAATATTATTTTATTTCGACTAGTTTGATAATTATTTTATTTTTCGCATATAGATATTTCTTAAAGACTTCTCATAGAAATAATTTTTACATCAACTATATTTTTATTAATACAATAGAATATTTGATTGTAAGTTCTAACTGGTAACCATGAAATAAATATGGGGAATAAAAATAAAAGAATGTTGTGGAAAAAGATTAAAGTAATATCTATTACTTATATTCCTCCCAAAATTTGATAAGGAATAAATATAATCTATAATTACTTAAATGTAAAGAAATGTTAGAGAATCATAGGTAAGAAATATTCCTTGTAAATGGTTTAAATTGTAAGGAGTTCACTATTCAATGTTCATTCCTTTGGTCACCATTTAGAACCTAGGTGTAGTTTTATCTAAATACAATAATATTATATCTAAAAAATAATTATAATATTGTATCTATCAAGTATTTGTCCCTTCAGGAACACCTAATTAGAAAATCTATCAAAACAATCTAACGTTTCTAAGAAATACAATCTTAGTACGATGAGCAGACAAACTATAAATTATGATATATATATATATAGGTGTTTTTAAAAACTTTACTTATAAACAAATTAAATTTTGTAAAATAAAGAATACAAGAAAAAGAAAAAAGCAAACAAAGATCTAAAAACCCCTAATAGGCTTGAGTTAGGCAGAAAGGCTAGACACAATGACCGTCAAAAACTCTAGTCTCCACATGGAAAGTTCCGCCGCCACAGCACGCATTCCCCAAAAGCGAAAACCTCCACGGCCACCCTGAAAGCGAAGAGAAGACGTAGGAAGAAGAAAGGCATTACAAACTTGAGCGAGACCAAGAGAAGAAAGGAATGAACGAACTAGAACACTGAAACGACATGCATCGCCACATCTAACCAGACTCAAGACCAACTTAACTCAAGATGAAGCACCAGCCGAAAAAGAAAGAAAAGAAAGAAGGGATCTTTACATGGCTCAGGGTAGTGACTTCTTCTTTTTAGCGATAAGATGGAAAGAAAAGTTTAAACCATAGGTCGGTTAAGCTGGATTAATAATGCATTGATTTTATTTATTTAAATTAAAAGAAATACTATATAATATCCCTGAAATTTTTGTCATAAATATAGTTTCCAACAATTAAAATGATGAAAAATTTTCATTAAAAAGTAAAAATATATATTTTATATCCATATAGTTTACTAATCTAAACTTAGAGTTTAGAGTTAAAGGGTAGAGTTTTGAGAGTGATAACTAAAATTTTGTAAAATAAAAAATTAAAATTAAAATTTTAAAACTAGTTTCAAAAATCATTTTTGAATATTCAAAGAAAATTTGCAAAAAGTAAAAAATGTAAATAAAAAGTTTTGAAAAAAAATTATATAAAAAAGTTTGAACTTTAAAACATATAATTCAAAACTATGCAAAATATAATTTTATTGTTTTCATTTATTTATATATCTAGGGTATAAGAGTTTTTTGTCTCTTTAATAGTTTAATAAAACATATTGATTATTTCTTAAAACCCTTTTGTGATAAAACTGAAAAGTGGCCTATTTGAGAAAATTGAACTTAAATTAATTAATAAATGCATGATATTTATTATACGATTAATTCATAAGAAAAAGCCCCTGGCTAAGGTTTATGATGAGTGAGACACGTAATACAATAACAAAAATACCAAAAAATCAGAAAATCAGAAAATTGACAAACAATGCAATAAAAAGGGGTTAAACACACAACATTGGTTTTTATTTATATTGAGAAGATTGGGCCAACGTTCCTTACATTATTCCTTTTAAATATTCCTTGAGTTAGGGTTGCTTGGGCGGGTCGTGCCGGCTGGGCTGCTAGGATTGCTCGGGTGGGTCCTGCCGGCTGGGCTGCTAGGGTTGTTGGTGGCCGGACTCATCCCAAGAGTGTTCTTCACAGCGTCGGCTGCCTCCTTGTGCCATGTTCTTCACTTGTCCTCCTGTCTACACTCCAAAATTAACAATATGTCATTAGGCATAAACCACGTCAATATCATTCATTAATCATAATGAAATAGAAAAAGAATATACCTGTTGAATGACATTAGAGGCCTGGGAAATTAGGGAAGGATTGTTCTGATCATGTTCTGCGTGTGACTGTGAGTGACTGTGATGATCAGCATTCTCATTCATTGCATGTGATACTTTGTTTAAGTACTCTTCCTTCTTCAGCTGTAATTAAAAATGTATGATTCCTTTAAAATCCTATTAGGAAATTGATTGATGGTTAAAACGTTTAAGAAAAAAAAAAAAACACCATAAAGTGCACTTCTGTCCCGGTCAAAAGCATATGCAGATGAAACCATAGTCTTCGGGTTTCAAATATATTTGGTCAAAATTTGGAAGCAAATTTTTAAAGCTTTAATATATTACATATGAAAATGCATTATACGATATTCAAAGGCCACTGTGTCGTGATATGTTATTCTTGTTTTTCATTTATATATATGTTCGATTTGTATGTATTACAATATTCTTAGACAATGTCCTTTTCTGTTTTTGTATATACCTGAACTTGACCGGTGGCTTCTCCAGCCTTGTGGCTTAATTCTTGACTCGACGACATCTTCTTTTTGGATCTGTAAATGTCTTTAGTTAAGATTGTAAATTGTAGAATACGTGAATGAATTGATCTGCATTAGAGTCCGTATTTATACAATTCGAAAGTTCTATTTTAGTAAATCCCTGATTTAAGCATTCCACTGACACGTAAAAAACAATTTGACGAATGCTTTTTGTTTTATCAACGACAATTTGACGATTGAAATGGCTAAATTTTGTGGAGATGAATTACTTTTCGGACGTATTATTCTAACGTTGCTAGGTCAAGGAGTGGAGGAGGATGTCTAGCTTTTCTTTTAAAAATTTGTAATCCATGACTTAATAGATGTAAGGTGGCACGTTTAATTCTTGGTTTCGTACGGAAAAAGATTAGCATACTACTTCGTCTTTCGTGATTTGAATTAATGTCTTACTTTTATATTATGGCTTTGTTTGAATATTTTATTTTAAGATTATATTATATTTTATTATTGTAAGTTCCTATTTTTGTGTTAGCTTTGAGCCAGAAATTTAAATCCACATAACAATCATATGTTGGGAATTTTTCTCTGAAGATGTCCACCTAAACAAACTATAAATGCAGTCGTTAAAAAATAAATATAAATACTAAAAATATATTTAGTAATTATTTAATACATAATTAAGCATATAGTATATATTAGTCATTACATTTTAAAAATATTATGTCTATGACTGAAATAAAAGAAAAATCTCACTAAATAAAGAAAATATAATTAGTAAAAAATTTAAGAGAAAAAATATCACATATACTATAATTCTAATAGCTCATTAACAAAATAATTTATTGATAATAATAATAATAATAAATATTTAAATGTCAAGAGTAACTTTGCAACAAAATGGTACACAGGATTAATGCCCATATTAAAAATTCAAGAAATACATTTTAATATGGTGGGTTTAAATATGAAATATTATAAATAACATGGTAAATAGTATATTTTTTTTCCTAAACAACTGTGTGTAGTAGACTCTTAAATCTTGTTGATACTGTTAAAAATAAAAACAATATATATAAGATAAGATTACCATTAACCAAAACTTTAGTGTCTTAGATTAGTCATGATTATAAAAAGTATACTTCAAAATTATACATAAATAAAAAAAACAAATATATGACGAAGAATTTTTTAAAAAATATTAATAATCTGCCAACGTGTGTAGATTTTTGAAAAAATATAAATAAAAAATTTATTGAAGAAGTTTTAATTTTTGTAATGATTAAAGATTCATATAAAATCGTAATCAAACCAAATATGTAACTAATGGTTTATCCATGGTAATATCGTTAACGTTAAGTTGCAAAAAGAAATCGTTAATGTTGTTCTTTCTCAAAAAAATATCGTTAACGTTGTTGTATATTATCTAGACTCAGATTCGTATATGCAGGGGTGGCTAAATTGGAAAACAAGATACGAGTCTTTCAAATAGTCAAATCAAATTAATGGATTCAAATTAATGGGGCCTAAGGGCATCATTATCCCTAGAACCCCTAATAGGGGTTCTTAAATTTTTTTTTTGCTTTTTTTTGCTGCTTAAAAAAAAAGAAAAAGAAAATTAAAAAACGAACCAATCGCGGACCGCCACGTGTCAGTGGGACCTGCAAACAGTGTAAGAAACTCTCTAAAACCGGTTCTTATTTAGTAGTTTTTAGAAGCGGTTCTTGCACTGTTCATGGGCCCCCACTGACGCGAACAGTGCAAGAAACCCTCCTAAGAACCTTGGATAATCATGCTCTAACACCATGAATAACCCTAGTTTCTTAACTAAGGTTCTTAGATTCGGATAAGAGTCGGTTTTTAACTTTTCTTTGTTTTTAAGAAAAATTAAGAACCGACTTAAATAAGAGTTCTAAGAGCCAGTTCTTAGCGGAAAAATCTATACTATATAAAAGTTGAGGCTATAAGCCATTGAGAACGTCCACATAGGATGTTAAACAAGCAATCATATTATGACAAATCATTCTTTTAATTTCTTATTATAAAATGTCAATATTACCAAAATTGTATTATTTTAGTATAAATAGTAATAAATATCAAATATGGTAAACTTACAAAAAATAAAACATTATATATAAGTTAACTTCTTATATAATATATTTTCGAAAATACTAACAAAAATAATAATTAATTTCAAAATATAAATTTTTCAACAACTATAACTATATAAACTTAAAACACGTGATTTTCAAAATTTAGGTTATATATTATTGAAAGTATTCACAATAACATATACTATATACAAGTTGATGCTATAAATCAATGAAGTGTCCACATATTATTTCAAGTCACAACTAAAAGTATACTAATCACCTTTTCATTTATTATTTTTAAAAATTTGAAGATCTTCAAAAATTATCTCTTTCAAAATAGAAATCAATATTAAAATTAGTAAATAAGATAGAAATATCATCACTTGAGTCAAATTTGATATATAAATTAAAGCTCTAGAACATTAACATAAATTTAACTAACAAAAAATTATTTTTAAAGAATACAAGAATTTCAAACAATAAAGACACTACGAACCTAAATACATATATTTTAAAAATGAGGATTTATATTATTTAAAGTGTGGTAGAGAGAACTTACAAAGAATAATAACTTAGGATAGC
>CAJHQP010008551.1:0-26418 GCA_905132765.1 Moricandia arvensis | reverse complement strand
CAAACATCCAAACAAAGAAAACTGAGAAGGTGTTTGAAGTTGTGACCAAGTGTGGTACATCCTAAGAAGAAGATTCAAAATGAAAGAAATCTAAACTGATGCCGAGGTCGATGACCTTTTGAGGTCATAAAGAAGATCCAGCAACAATGCCATACAAGCTGACCCTCCAAGTAAGTATGATGTGAGTTAATAGATGTGTTGACTGACTTGGTTCACAGCAAAGCAGATGTCTGGTCTAGTAATGGTCAGATAGATTAGTTTCCCAACCATCCGTCTATACTTCTTGACATCATCAAATGGAGTGTTTTCAAACTCCCCCTCTCGCAGCACTTTGTAGCCATCTTCAAGAGGAGTTTTGGCTGGTCTTCCTCCAAGGTTTCCTGCCTCAGTTAAAAGATCAAGTGTGTACTTCCTTTGAGATAAGAAGAGCCCCTCTTTAGAGCGGCATACTTCAATCCCAAGGAAGTACTTGAGTTCACCTAAATCCTTAATGTCAAATACAGATTTGAGGAATACCTTGGTTTCTTGGATGCCCTCTTTGTCACTGCCTGTGATGATTATATCATCCACATAAATCAAGATGACCACAATGCCTCTTGGACCAGGAAGAATGAATAGGGTGTGATCAGCTTCTGATTTCCTGAAGCCTCTTCCATTTAATGTAGTACTCAGCTTGTGATACCAAGCTCTTGGTGATTGTTTCAGTCCATAGATTGCCTTCTTGAGTCTTAGAACATTTCCAGGCTTGACCAAGTTCTCTAGACCAGGAGGAGGGTGCATGTAGACCTCATCTTCTAGATCTCCTTGAAGGAAAGCATTCTTGACATCCATCTGCCATAATTCCCACTCCAAATTTGTTGCAAGTGATAGAATGATCCGGATTGTATGTAGCTTGGCTACTGGTGCAAATGTATCAACATAATCCTCTCCATATGTCTGTGTGAAGCCTCTTGCAACCAGTCTTGTTTTGTGCCTCTCCACCTTGCCATTTGGTAGAAACTTGATAGTAAACACCCACTTGCTTGACACAGCTTTCTTTCCCTTTGGGAGTTCACTTTCATACCAAGTATCATTAATGATCATGGCATTTATCTCATCTCCAACTTAGTTTCTCCACTCCTCAAGCTCCATTGCTTCTGCATATGATCTTGGTACATATGATTCATCTAAGCCAACAATGAAAGCTTGATGCTCAGATGGCAATTGCGCAAAGGAGCATACTGCTGAAGTGGGATGAGCTACTGCTTGACTGTTGAAGTAGACTCTTGTGTTCACCCAGTTAGAAGGATCTTTCCTTATCCTTGTACTTCTTCTTAAAGGTTGAACCTGAGCTTGTTCCTCCTGCTGCTCTGCTCCCTCATGAACTTGAGCAGTCTCCTGATCTTGTGCACTCTCCTGATCATGAGCATCTGAACCTTGTTGATGGTCTGGTTCTTGTTCATTGCCCCCTTCAGGATCAGGATGGGTGTCTTCATCAGCCTCTTGTTCAGTCTCTTGAGTAGGAGCAGCTTCTCTTGCATCATTTTCCTTTGATAAACTGATTCCAAGATTTTCCAAAATTATCCTCAGGTTATTAGCCTTATCTGATGCTTGAGAGAGATCTTTGAGCTCATCCCAATTCTTCTCAGCATAGAACCCTTTTCCTTCAATAAACTTCACATCTCTGGATACAAGTACTCTTCTTGTTTCTGGATTGTAGCACTTGTATCCTTTCTGTGTAGAGGAGTATCCTATGAACATACACTTCATGCTCTTTGCTTCTAGTTTGTTCCTTTGCTCTCCTGGTATCAACACAAAACAGACACATCCAAACACTCTGAGATGATGAATGGATGGTCTGGTTTTGTTTAACACTTCGTAAGGAGAGATGTCCTTCAACACCTTGGTAGGAATCCGGTTGATCAGATAGCATGCTGTTACCACAGCATCACTCCAAAATCTCTTAGGGACATTTGCATGAAACATCATTGATCTAGCCACCTCCATCAGATGCCTATTCTTCCTTTCAGCCACTCCATTTTGCTGAGGAGTATAAGGACAGCTTGTTTGGTGAACTATGCCAAGTTTTGCCAGATGATTCTTGAAAGCATGGCTTGTATACTCTCCTCCATTGTCTGACCTCAGTACCTTCACATTAGCTTTAAAATGGTTAGTGACATGGGATTGAAAGTTCATAAAAGCATCTAATACACGATCCTTAAAAGGCAGCAAGGTTAACCAAGTATACTTTGATTTCTCATCTATAAAAGTAACAAAATACTTGTGGTTATCCCTAGACATGCAAGGAGAGGTCCAAACATCAGAGTGAACTAAGTCAAAGCATTTCTCATAAATTGTTTCTGATGTTGGAAACACAGATTTGCAATGCTTTCCTAAGATGCATGCTTCACATTCTAAGTGGTTAAATGACATATCAGGCATTATAATCTCTAATGCACGAGTGTGAGGGTGGCCTAATCTAGCATGCCAAGTAGTGCTATCACACACAGATGAGTTACTAATCATGCATAAATGAGAAGGAGTAGAGAGTTTAGAAGGCTTAGTCTTTTGGAGATGGTATAAACCACCCTGACTGTTTCCTTCACCAATCACCTTCCCTGTATTAAGGTCCTGAAACTCAACATCATTAGGCCTAAAAACCACCTGACAATTCATGTCAACCGTGGCCTTTTTTACAGAGAGAAGATTAGAAGCAAAACTAGGCATATAGAAGGCTGTGGATTCTCTATCAAATAACTTAAGGTTCCCTATTCCTTCTATCTTCACCTTATCTCCATTGGCTATTATTACATTCCCTAAGGCAGGCCTAACATCACTAATAAGATTCCTATCACTAATCATATGATGACTAGCTCCTGAATCTATTATGATTGGCTTAGAGATAAGGGAATGTGTACCATACTTTCTAGAGAAGATAATGGCTTTGGCTGCTTTGATCAGTGGCTCTATATCACTCATCTTGATGGGACCATCATTGATCACTGCCTTGTTCCAATCTTTTCCTCCAATAGATTCACTCATGAAAGCAGAATACATGGATTTTCCTTTCAAGACTTCTTGCTCATCTTCCTTTAGCTTGTTGGCATCAGGTTTGATTTTGAGAGTACTGAGCTTGGTTCTTTTATGGTCTGGCTTCTGGTTTCTTCTATTGCCTCCATATACCAGCCACGTCCTCTCCTTCTTCTTATGCATATCCTTTCTATGATGAACCATTTTCTTCTCTTCCTTGAAAAGGTTGTGAGCTCCTTGTTCTCTTTGGACCAGAGAACACACCTCCTCTAGGTTTGGAAGCTTGGATTCTCTTAGGATATGTTTTATAAGCTGGTTGTAAGATGGATTGAGATTCAGGAGAAGACTGAAAACCTTGTCTTGTTCATATCTTTCCCTTACAACCTCTGGATCTAAGGAGAAAGGTCTAAGCACATCCAGCTCTGCCCATAAGCTTCTGAACTTGCCAAAAATTGATTTAACTCCACTTCCTCCTGGCTTAGGTTGTTGATAATCCTCTTGACTTCAAACACACGACTCAGGTTGGAGAGATTACCATAAACAGTTTGCAGACTCTCCCATAGATCCTTGGCGGTTTCACAGTGTGAGTAAGCCTCCAAAATTGATTCTGAGAGAGAGTTGTGGATGATCTCAAGTGCTTGTTGGTCCTCTCTGACCCACTTGTCTTCATCCCTCACGCAAATAACCTAACCATCCTCTTGAGTCATCCTCTTTGAAGCTTCAGCCTTCATGATATGGCTGTCCCAAAGTCCATGACTTCCCAAGGTAACTATGGTCACTCTTGACCAAAGTAAGTAGTTAGTGCCCTCAAGGGTTACTGGAATCAAGCTTCTCCTTTCTATTTCCATAGTAGACTTTCTTTTACCCAATGGATAAAGCTATTGTCCAGTGGGTAAAGATGAAGAACACAAAAATTTTAAAACCAGAAAAAGAATGAGAGCTTTCAATAACCAGAGTGTTGAGAAGCTTAGATACTCTAATGAAGATACTATAATAATAAAATGCAGAGAAACAGAGTAGACAAGAATGAGACAGAGGAAACAGAGTATGAAAACAGAGTAACTGGAAAACAGAGTAAATGGAAGAACAAAATGGTTTTGGCGGAATCTAAAGAGTTTAGGAGCTTAAAGCTCTGATACCATGTTAGAATTGTGAAAATATGAGGAGAATAGTTGAGTTTATGTGAGATTTGGGTGAAGAACAATGAAGAACAGAGTAAGAACAAGAGAGTTAGTTTCTGCCCACTTTAGAGAGAGAGGAGAGAGAGAGTGACGAATTTGGAGATTAAGAGAGAGAAGGGAGATTATACTCCTTAGTTTACATTAGTTCAGAGGTGTACAATATATAGGCAACTTGCCTGAGCCATGAAGAATAAATAAAGAATAAAATACACTAGAAGACAGCTACTCTGGTCAAGGGAAAGTGACTGCTCACCAACAGCTCCAAGACTTATGCAGAACATGTGATCTCCTTATTTTAAATAATTCAAACTCTCTCCTCTGGTCAAAATAAACCTCCAACGGCCATATAAAGTTCCCATAAGCTAGGTTTGTCGACATTCTTCACTTGTCTTGACTTGCACTTCAAGTTAGGTCATCCTGGTTGAGTTGTACAGACAAAAACCTAACTCTCACTCAGATAGCTCTTTCTTCATCTTATTCTTTGGTTCTTCATCTCAATACCTCTCTTATTTATTTCTTCATCTCAATATGAGAGTATTTGAGAGTTTGTGAGTAATAGATTAAGAAAATAAAGTAACCAGAGATTTGTTGAAGGAAAGAGTTAAATTATCACTTCAGAGAGTATGAGAGATTATGGAAACTTTCTGAGTATGAGAGAGTATGAGACTTAGAGAGAATATGAGAGTGTATGAACCAGAGAGAATAATGAAGGAGGAGGCTCAATTCTCCTTAGTAAATTTCGTGATACATGGGGGCTATATATAGCCAAAGCATACAAAAAACTACAAGCACAATAAACTACTAATAAAACATGAAAACTTAAATAAATAACTTTGTAGAGAAAGAGAGATCAGAGCAGGTTCAGAACTGGCTGGGGCAGACTGGTAAGGAGCAGGCTGTGGCATGGACAGTCTGGCACGTCCAGAGGAAGAGAAAGTGACTGGAGGAAGAGGGCACATTCAGCTTGGTGTGATAGTGACAGGTCAGTCCTTCTTCTTATGCACCACATGTGATATTTTCTTGTCCAAATCAGACCAGCTCCTTCCATTTGAATTCAAACCAAGTATCCATAGGTTTCTGGAGCTTTGGCCACGTCCAAGAGTTTTCCAAACACCTTCCTCGCCTTGCAAGTCAGGTTAGGTCAAGTGGTGTATGGACAACTTTCATCTTTACTTGCAAGTCAAGTCTGCTTGATCCAGATTGTTTCTTCAACCATATATTCTTCCTCTTCTCTTTCTTTCATTATTCCAACAATCCCCCTCAAGCTTGACCATAAGAATCTTTGGGCAAGCTTGGAACTGAGATTACTTGCCTCATTAAAAACCTAATTATAGGGAAAAAGAGTACAAGCATCCAGCTTGGGGATTCACAACTTTATTGGCAAGTAAGGCACACCACTCCTTTCCTTGCTTCACACTGAACTTGGTTCCTTCTGAACCTTTTTCTTATTTACAGCTTGTCTCCCCCTTGATTCTTCCTTCTTGCCTTCTTCATGGGTTGAGATCAAGCCAACATGTCTTTGGGATGATAATGAGGAGTGTCTTCCCTCCTGGCTTGCACTTGAATTCCTCACTTCATCCTTCTTCAGAATGGCTTTGCAACGTGACTTGTAGAACTGACTTGATAGGGGGACTTTACAAAGAGTTAGCTGCCATCTTTTCAGAGAACTGCCTTCTCTTTGCTCAGCCAAGTATATCCCTGGTCAACTCCACTCTTTTCTTTGCTTCAGTTTCAACAATGGGTCATTGGCTTCTCATTAACACCCCTCTTCAAGCTTGACCCGAGAATGAGAGTATATGGCCAAGGTTGAAGTTGAGAGCCAATGAAAGCCAACACCTTGAGACCACAGCCCTCTTGGCTTGAATTGTGGCCTTTCTCTCTTGAGGAACCTCCTGTTCACCCTCTTGGCTTCAGGTAAGAACTCTTGAGCAATCTCTCCACAGTACCAATCTTCCTCTCTGCCATCTTGGGGGTTAATGAACACAATCAGTGTCCAAAGTGTTGTTGGGTAGTGGGCAAACTCTCCATGTTTCAGGAATGTACTTCTGTAGGCTCTGAACACATGGGCAACTTGCTCTTTATTGAAGGAGGCACAGCTTATCAAGAACCTGAGCTTGTTTCTTGAACCTCCAGCCCATGGGGGCTTAGTGAGACTGAATCTGTTTGAGGTGTGGATTGAATGTCCAACACCTCTTCTTGATGACTATTTCTTTCTGTTCAAGGAGACACTTCAAACCCTTCCTGTCCTTTTTCTGGTCGTGGGTTTTGGAGATCAAAGAATAAGCTTCAGCTTTGTTTCCCAGAGAAATTTGAACAGCCAAGATTTGAAGCTTCTTCAGTGACCTTGCTCCAAAAATGATTTTCTCCATGGGTTTTCTTCAGAATTTTGGACAAGAGGAGGTGTTTTGTTTTCTTCTTTTGACCCCTTGAAGTCTCTGGAGTCGCCATTTCACTTTCAGTCTTCATCTTGGAGAGTTTTGGACCAGTGGACAAAACAGTGTTGCTACTGGTTTTGCAAGAACTGGATCAGAAACTGATCTTGGATGAAGCTTGTTTAACTGAGTTGAAGATTTCTTGAGTTCCAGAGAATGAGATACTCCTCTATCTTGAGTTCTGGTGAGGTTCTTCTCTCCTGGAAGACCTTTGTACCAGAGGATAAAAGGATGTAACCAAGCAGATTTTAAAGAGAAACTTGAACAGAGATTCATTTGCGGAAGTAAGAAAGGTTTTCAGGAGCTTGTAGCTCTGATACCATGTGAGAATAGAGAGAAACTTGTGAGAATGATTTTGGTGAAGAGAATCAGCTTCTGGTTTAGTTTGGACCAGAAAGACTGACAATCAAAGAGAGAGTGTTTTTGAGAGTTTAAGTGAGAATGATGGGATTATAGAGAGTGTTTGTGATCTTCTGGTTTAGTATGAACCAGGGACCATGAAGGATGGACGAAATTATGAGTGAGAGTATTTGAGAGTTTGTGAGTAATAGATTAAGAAAATAAAGTAACCAGAGATTTGTTGAAGGAAAGAGTTAACTTATCACTTCAGAGAGTATGAGAGATTATGGAAAGTTTATGAGTATGAGAGAGTATGAGACTTAGAGAGAATATGAGAGTGTATGAACCAGAGAAAATAATGAAGGAGGAGGCTCAATTCTCCTTAGTAAATTTCGTGATACATGGGGGCTATATATAGCCAAAGCATACAAAAAACTACAAGCACAATAAACTACTAATAAAACATGAAAACTTAAATAAATAACTTTGTAGAGAAAGAGAGATCAGAGCAGGTTCAGTGTAAGTTTTGTTAAGAACAGAATGAAGAACACAAGAGAAAAGGGGAGTTTGATTCGAGAACAGGAGGAGAGAGAGAGAGAGAAGTGTTTGCACGAGAGAATAAGAGAGAATAGAGAAGGAGATTTTATTCCTTGCTTTGTGTAAACTGCATACAAGTAACTTAAATAGGCAAGATGCCTTCTGTACACTTCTGAACAGACAAAAGGAAATGAATAAAATAAAGATGCTCTGGCCGAGGTTCTGTGGGTGAAAGTGACTTGTGCTGAACGGTCTGGTTGCAAGTGGAAGGGTTCAGCACATGTGACTTTAACTATAAACAAATCCTCTCCTTTGTCTCCTTGCTTCCCAACGGTTCACTCTTGTTTGAATATTCAAACTTGGCGAGTGGCTCTTCTTTTCCTTGCTTCTCAAGTTTCTTCTAGGTCACGGATGGGTGCCTTGTATGTCAAGTCATTCCGTACACTTGTACGGATTGCCTTGCCTCCCAAGTAAGCCCATCCTCTGTACTGCTTTGGATCATCAAATGAGGTGTCTTCATACTCCCCCTCACGCAAGATTTTATAGCCATCCTCCAGTGGAGTCTTTGCTGGTTTTTCTCCAAGAATACCTGCTCCATTCAAGAGATCAAGTGTGTACTTTCTTTGGGATAAGAAGAGCCCCTCTTTGGATCGGCATACTTCTATTCCAAGAAAGTACTTTAGCTCACCCAAATCCTTAATATCAAATACAGATTTTAAGTAAGCTTTAGTGGTTTGTATACCTTCTTTGTCACTCCCTGTGATGATGATATCATCAACATACACAAGGATGACTACTATACCTTGTTGGCTGGTGAGAGTGAATAAGGTATGATCTGCCTCTGATCTACTAAACCCTTTTCCATTAAGAGTGGTGCTAAGCTTGTGGTACCAAGCTCTAGGTGATTGCTTAAGTCCATAGATAGCCTTCTTGAGTCTCAACACATTTCCTGGTTTGACCATGTCTTCTAAACCAGGAGGAGGGCGCATGTAGACTTCATCTTCTAGTTCACCTTGAAGAAAAGCATTCTTCACATCCATTTGCCACAAATCCCACTCCAAGTTGGTTGCAAGTGATAGTATGATCCTGATGGTGTGAAGCTTTGCTACTGGGGCAAAAGTATCCAAGTAATCTTCTCCATAAGTTTGGGTGAATCCTCTTGCTACCAGCCTTGTCTTCTTTCTTTCTGGTTTCCCATTAGCTAGATACTTGATGGTGTAGAGTAGGCGGCTAGTTACAGCTTTCTTGCCTCTTGGGAGCTCAGTTTCAAACCAAGTATCATTCTTGATCATGGCTGTTGGAATTCATGAGTGTTTGTCTCATGTCAAGAGAGTATTCAGTTATCTTGTAACTGAATCCCCTTCAACCAAGCAACAAGAACTCACCATACAAAATAAGAGACAACCAACTTGTGGTTGAATCCTCATACACAGTTTACTATATAACCAAGAATCCTAGACAGTAAACTGGTTTTATGAAGCAGAAACTCTCTAGTATGAATCTAATCCTTGAGAAGTAACACAACACTTAGGGTTTGTGCACTTAGATTAATGGGATTTAGAATCAGTAAGCTAGAGTTTAAGACAGTAGATAATGAAAAGTTTGGAGTGAATTTGACAAGTATTAGGCTGCCTTAAAGAGAGAGAGAGAGAGAGAGAGAGAGAGAGAGTTAAGGCAGCCTTTAAACCAAAATACTTAGCTTTTACATTGTGACTATTGTTTAGACACAAGCAAGAGAGATAGAGCCACGAGTTTAGAGAGAGAAACTTGTCTATCGATTCTGGTTAAATGTTACAAGTGATGGAGAAGCCTTTAAATAGGCAATACACATGATTAAACAATTACTAAAACATGAAAACATACACAAATAATTCTTTAGAGAATGAGAAGAGGCCAAAGGGGATACAGCCAAGGTCTGGCTCGTCCAGGAAGAGAAGAAAGGGACAGGAGGCAGGGTGTGGTCTCCATGGTGATAGTGACAGGTCTGATACAACTCCTTATGCACCCATGTGACTTTTCTCTGCCTAATTCAAACCAGATCCTTCCTTTTGAATTCAAACTGAGTAGATTAAGTTTTCTGGAGCTTAGCAACGTCCCTTAAGCCTTCCCACTTCTTTTCTTGCCTTCCAAGGTAAGTTAGGTCAAGATGATTGCTTGTGGAGCAAGTCTGTACGGACAGAACCAAATTGGCTTCTCTTGATGAACTCTCTTTAAATCATCAACCAGCTTCTTCTTCTGGTCATTCCTTTATTTATTTCAATACTCCCCCTCAAGCTTGACCATAGGAGATCCTTGGGCAAGCTTGGAACTGAGAGTACTTTCCTCATTAAAAACCTAAGTATGGAAAACCTCTTGGGATAAAACCATACTTAGGGAAAAAGAGTGCAACTACCCTCAGCCTAGGGATTGGCCAGTGAGCCTAAGGAGCTTAAGATTATTTTCATGGACTCCATAGACTCTGGATCATGGCCTTTGTTCAATGGCAAGCAGGCACCAATGCCTTCCTTGCTTCACACTCATCACACCTTTGAGCTTCTTATTGTGGTCAGAGCTTGTCTCCCCCTTTCCTTTGGCTTCTTGCCTTCGTCATGGGTTGAGTCCAAGTCTGCCTTGTTCATGAGCTCAATAGGTACCTGATTCAAACAATCACAAACACATGCATCAATTCTCAAGGGGAAAACCTATTCAATCATAAGAATGAATATAGATTTAGGTACTTCTGTTGCATAATTTCTGAAGAATGGACATTGGCTTCTCATATTTAACAATGGCATTGATCTCATCCTCCACTGATGCTCTCCACTCATCATCTGCTATTGCTTCTTCATAAGTCCTTGGGATGTATTCTTGATCTACATTACTTATGAAGACTTGGTGCTCTTCTTGATATTGAGCCAAGGAACAAACTGCTTGAGTGGGATGAGCTACTGCATTGGCATTAAAGTACACCCGTTTGTTCTTCCAGGTTTCTGGATCATGTCTAATCCTAGTGCTTCTTCTTAGTTGTTGCACTTGCACTTCTTCTGGTTGTGTTTGGACTTCCTCTGGATCCTGTTGATCATGAGTTTCAGAACCTTCATGTTGCATTGTTTCTTCTGGTTCTGGTTGGTTCCCCCCTTCATGATCAACATGGATACCATCTTCAACTGGATCAGCCGATTGGGTAGAGTGTTCTCTTGGCTTTTCCGTTGCCAAAGGCTGGTTAATTCCAAGACTTTCCAGGATGATTCTCAGGTTAGTTGCTCTATCTGATGGGGCGTGTGAAAGATCCTCCAGATTTTCCCAGCTCTTCTCACCATAATACCCCTTTGACTCCACAAATTTGACATCCCTTGAGACCATCACCCTTCTAGTTTCTGGTACATAGCACTTGTACCCTTTCTGATTAGCTGAATACCCAATGAATATTGCTTTGACACTCTTGGCTTCAAGTTTATTTCTTTGCTCTCCTGGAATCAAAACAAAACAGAGGCACCCAAACACACGCAAATGATCAAGAGAGGGTTTGTTTTTATTCAATACCTCAAAGGGAGAGACATCATGGAGGACCCTTGTAGGAGTTCTGTTTATTAGATAGCATGCTGAGACCACAGCATCACCTCAAAAACGTTTTGGAACATTTGTGTGGAACATCATGCTTCTGGCAACCTCCATAAGATGTCGATTCTTCCTCTCTGCCACTCCATTTTGTTGTGGTGTGTATGGGCAGCTGGTTTGATGAATGATTCCATGTCTGGCTAGATGATTTTTGAATGCATGGCTTGTGTATTCACCACCATTGTCTGACCTAAAAATTTTAATCTTGGCATTGAAATGATTAGTGACATAGCTCTGAAAGTTTATAAAAGATTCTAACACTCTATCTTTAGATTGAATTAAGGTTAGCCAAGTGTACTTTGATTTCTCATCTATAAAGGTGACAAAGTATTTATGGTTTTCTCTAGAAACACATGGAGCAGTCCAGACATCTGAGTGCACAAGATCAAAGCAGTGTTCATAAATAGTGGTTGATTTAGTAAAAACGGTTTTGCAATGTTTGCCAAGGATACAAGCTCCTAAAAGACAGATTAGGGAACATCAATCCTAAGGCACGAGAATGAGGATGACCTAATCTAGCATGCCATAATACATTAGAATCTAAAACAGAAGCAGAACTAAGAGCATAAGGTAAATCTGATTTAAGCTTGGTGTCTTCAAGCAAATAGAGGTCTCCTTTGCTTACACCCTTTCCAATCATCTTACTTGTCTCAATATCCTGAAAATGAACTTCATTAGGACTAAAAATCACATGACAATTAAGATCAGAAGTCGTTTTCTTACCTGAGAGCAAGTTAGATGCAAATGTAGGCATATATAAGGCTTTAGACTCTCTACCAAACAAGTTCAAGTTCCCTATGCCCTCAATGGGTACCTTATCACCATTTGCAATCATCACATTTCCAAGAGCAGGTTTAACATTACTAATCAGTTTAGCATCTTTGATCATATGATGAGATGCCCCTGAATCTATGATCAATGGCCTAGCAGGTTGAGATATGTTCTGAATCGTATTTAAAGCATTATGAACATTACTACTGATGTTACCAGAGTTGGCATTGAGGGCTTTTATGAGAGCCTCAATGTCTGACTTGCGGATTAGAGAGTCCTCCTGGTTAAGCTGAGTAGATGTTCCAGCAATGTGAGCAGTGGAGTTCATGGCTCTCCCTCCATTCTGTTGATGCCCCGGTTGAATGGTGGGCTGGACATTCTGCTGAATAGCCTCATGTGCTCTAGCCTGGTTGAATCTTGATGGAGGACGGAGATGAGGGTGAAGGATCCAGCACTGGTTCTTCATGTGGCCGACCTTCCTACAATGATCACAAGTCACTGACTTCTTCCTATCTTCTGGTTTGAATAAGGCCTTGTTTGCAGAGACAATCTCAGCCTTGTTGGCTAAGTTGAGTTCTCCTTTTCCTCCAAACAAACCAACTGAGCCTTGTTCCTTCTGGACTTGGGAGCACACCTCTTCTAGACTTGGTAGCTTATCAGCCCTCAGAATATGCTTAATGAGGTTGTTGTAAGCTGGGTTGAGAGTGAGGAGTAGACCAAACACTTTGTCTTGCTCACGCCTCTCATTCAGGGTAGTAGGGTCAGTGGTACATGGCCTCAACATCTCCAGCTCTGCCCAGAGAGCTCTAAACTTACCAAAGTGTTGGTTAAAGTCCATGTCTTCCTGGTTCAAGCAGTTGATAGCTTTCTTCACTTCAAAGACCCTACTGAGGTTGGATATGTTACCATACACCTTCTGTAGTGTATCCCACAACTCCTTTGTGGTTTCACAGTAAGAGTAGGCTTCCATTATGGGACCATCAAGTGAGCTCTGGATGATATTCAGCACCATAAAGTCCTCTTGACTACATTTTCCTTCATCTACCACCACAATCTCCTTTCCATCTTCTCCTTGGCTGGTTTGTTTTGGCGCCTCACCAGGAGTGATATGGGACCATAAACCTCTTCCACCAAGGGCATTCTTGATCAATCTTGACCATAGAAGGTAGTTCACTCCTTTAAGAGTGACTGGAATCACCACTGCCTTGTTTTGCTCCATTTCGAGTTGCTATTATCCAGTGGGTAAAAGGGTGTTCTTGAGGGTTTTGAGAGAAAACTGGAAAATATTTGGTTTCTGGATAAGAGTTTAGACAGAAAACAAATAGGAACAAGCTATCTCTCTATGTCTCAAGAAAATAAGAAGCAAACAAAGATGAAGAACAGTTGAAGAACTCGCAAGAACAGAGCTATTATCCACTGGATAAAAGGATGTTCTTCAAGAAACTCAAGAACTGATCGGTTGAAAAGAAAGAGTGAAGAGAATAGAGTAGTTTTGCGGAAGAAAAAATAGGTTTAGGAGCCAAAAGGCTCTGATACCATGTAAGTTTTGTTAAGAACAGAATGAAGAACACAAGAGAAAAGGGGAGTTTGATTCGAGAACAGGAGGAGAGAGAGAGAGAGAGAAGTGTTTGCACGAGAGAATAAGAGAGAATAGAGAAGGAGATTTTATTCCTTGCTTTGTGTAAAACTGCATACAAGTAACTTAAATAGGCAAGATGCCTTCTGTACACTTCTGAACAGACAAAAGGAAATGAATAAAATAAAGATGCTCTGGCCGAGGTTCTGTGGGTGAAAGTGACTTGTGCTGAACTGTCTGGTTGCAAGTGGAAGGGTTCAGCACATGTGACTTTAACTATAAACAAATCTTCTCCTTTGTCTCCTTGCTTCCCAACGGTTAACTCTTGTTTGAATATTCAAACTTGGGGAGTGGCTCTTCTTTTCCTTGCTTCTCAAGTTTCTTCTAGGTCACGGATGGGTGCCTTGTATGTCAAGTCATTCCGTACACTTGTACGGATTGCCTTGCCTCCCAAGTAAGCCCATCCTCTTTATTTCTTTGTCTTCTTTATTACCTAAGGTCAATATTCAGAACTGGCTGGGGCAGACTGGTAAGGAGCAGGCTGTGGCATGGACAGTCTGGCACGTCCAGAGGAAGAGAAAGTGACTGGAGGAAGAGGGCACATTCAGCTTGGTGTGATAGTGACAGGTCAGTCCTTCTTCTTATGCACCACATGTGATATTTTCTTGTCCAAATCAGACCAGCTCCTTCCATTTGAATTCAAACCAAGTATCCTTAGGTTTCTGGAGCTTTGGCCACGTCCAAGAGTTTTCCAAACACCTTCCTTGCCTTGCAAGTCAGGTTAGGTCAAGTGGTGTATGGACAACTTTCATCTTTACTTGCAAGTCAAGTCTGCTTTATCCAGATTGTTTCTTCAACCATATTTTCTTCCTCTTCTCTTTCTTTCATTATTCCAACAAATCAAGCTTGAGGAAGAGAAAGATTTCGAAAATGCTTCACCATTATGCTTTATCCATTGGATAATAGCTTTCTCTTAATGGAGCATCTCTTTGACCAGTGGACAAACTGTTTTGATCCATTGGATTCATTGTTGTCTAAGCCACAGAAAACACTTCTTCATGTGTTATTCTGTTGGTTCTTTTGTTGAAAGCCCTGGAAAACATAAGGTCATGAGTTATTCCAGTGGAACATGTCTAAGATCGGTGAGCAAATTAATTGTTCAATGGTCCATTGTATTTCAGCTAATAAAGCACCAAACTCTTGATGAGTATTGGATGCTCCTGGCTGTTTATGCTTCCGCAAAACTCAAGAAAACAGAGCAAAACTTTGTCCATTAGAACTCTTGAGAAAATTCTCTTTTCTATTCTCTATTCTCTCATTCTCTATTTCTCCAGCTTACTATATCTTCATCATTCTCCCATTATCTGGCTACTAATACTCTGGTTACATCATTCTCTACTCTCTACTTATTCTCTGGTTACTTATAATCTTTGGTTACTTAAATCTCTATTCTCACAATCTTGTTTAGAATCTCCCTAAGGTTGTTAAACTGTCTTGAAGTTAAGCTGTCTTGAAAGAATAGTTTTGTTTCTGTCCTTAGGAGAATTGATTGTGTTGTGTCCTGAATTCTTAGTCTTGTTGATTACGATTCAGAGAGTGTTGCTAGGATAGAATCATGAAGATATCTGTCCATTGCTTGTTTGAAATGTTTTTTAAAGATCAGACTTGGTGAACACCCATGATCTGATCTCTTGTTGTCTACTGATGCTTGTCTTAGTGTTTGTTGACAGGCTGCCCATGTTGATCAGAGCCTACACTTGATGTATATTCCTGACCATGGAGATTGCCCACTGCCCATCAACACTTTGGACGCTGATTGTATCCATAAACTCCCAAGATGGTTGAGAGGATGAATGGAGCAGTTGAGAGATTGCTCAGAAGTGACTTACCTGCTGCCAAGAGGGTGGACAGGAAGTACACTCAAGAGAAAAGGCCACAATTCAAGCCAAGAGGGCTGTGGTCTCAAGGCATTGGTGATCATCACTGGCTCTCATCTTCCAAGCTTGACCACATACTCTCATTATCAGGTCAAGCTTGAGGAGGGGTGTTAATATGAGAAGCCAGTGTCCATCTTCTTATGCAAGGGAAGTACCTAAAACTTTACTTATTCTTGTTTGAATAGGTTTACCCCTTGAGAATTGATGCAAGTATGTGTGCATTGTTTGAATCAGGTACTTGGAGCTCATGAGAATATTCTGGTCATGGATCAAACCCTTTGATGATGGCAGGTTGTCTAAAGAAAGGGGGAGACAAAGAACCAGACACATGGAGAGTTCCAAGCAGTTTGAGTGGGAAGCAAGGAAGGCATTGGTGTGTGCTTGCATTGAAGTAAGGCCATGATCCAGGGTTTATGAGTCCTAAAATTGATCTAAGACTCTTAAACCCACTGGCCAATCCCTAGGCTGAGGGTAGTTGCACTCTTTTTCCCTAAGTGATGGTTTTATCCTATGAGGTTTTCCACACTTAGGTTTTTAATGAGGCAAGTACTCTCAGTTCCAAGCTTGTCCAAGGATCTCCTATGGTCAAGCTTGAGGGGGAGTGTTGAAATAAATAAAGGGATTACCAGAAGAAGAAGATGGTTGATGATCCAAGAATAAGTTCATCAAGAGAAGCCAATCTGGTTCTGTTTGTACAGACTTGGATCACAAGCAATCTACTATGACCTAACTTGCCTTGGGAGGCAATGTACTGATGGCAACACGAGCTGAGTGTTGGAATTCATAAGTGTTTGTCTCCTGTCAAGAGAGAATTCAGTTAACTTGTAACTGAATCACTTTCAACCATACAACAGGAACTCACCATTCAAAGGAAGAGACAGCCAACTGGTGGTTGAATCCTCTTAAACAGCCTACACTATAACCAAGATCCTAGATAGTAAACTGGTTATGTGTGGCAAATAATCTCTAGTTTGAATCTAATCCTTGAGAATTGACACAACACTTTCAGTTTGTTCACTTAAGGAGAATGGGAATTAGAATCAGTAATCTAGAGTTTCAGAAGAGATAAAGAAGAGTTTGAGTGAGTTTTACAAGTATTAGGCTGCCTTAAGAGATATAGAGTTAAGGCAGCCTCTAAACCATAATGCTTACTCCTTACATTGTGAATATTGTTTAGACACAAGAAAGGGAGAGAGAGCACACGAAATTAGAGAGAGAAACTTGTATATTGATTCTGGTTAGAGTTACAAGAGGTGAAGCTGTCTTTATATAGACAATGAGCAACATTAAACAATTACAAAAACAAAGAAAATATAAACAAATAATTCTGTAGGGACTGAGAAGAGGCCAAAGGGGATACAGCCAAGGTGAGGCACGTCCAGAGAAGGAGAAAGGGACAGGATGAAGGGTGTGGTCTCCATGGTGATAGTGACAGGTCTGCTACAACTCCTTATGCACCCATGTGACTTTTCTCTGCCTAATTCAAAGCAGAACCTTTCTTTTGAATTCAAACTGTTTTGCTTGACTTCTTAGAGGTTCCCAACGTCCATATTAGTCTCCACAACTTATTCCTTGCCTTGCAAGTCAGGCTAGGTCAACTGGTAGCTTGTGGAGCAAGTCTGTACAAACAGAATCAAATTGGCTTCTCTTGATGAACTTATCCTTGGATCATCAACCAGCTTCTTCTTCTGGTCATCCCTTTATTTATTTTAACACTCCCCCTCAAGCTTGACCATAGGAGATCCTTGGGCAAGCTTGGAACTGAGAGTACTTGCCTCATTAAAAACCTAAGTATGGAAAACCTCTTGGGATAAAACCATACTTAGGGAAAAAGAGTGCAACCACCCTCAGCCTAGGGATTGGCCAGTGGGTTTATGAGTCTTATGATCAAGTTTAGGGACTCATAAACCCTGGATCATGGCCTTACTTTAATGGCAAGCAGGCACCAATGCCTTCCTTGCTTCACACTCAAAACTGCTTGGAACTCTCCATGTGGCTGGTTCTTTGTCTCCCACTTTCTTCTGACATCCTGCCATCATCAAAGGGTTTGATCCACGACCATACTCTTCTCATGAGCTTCAAGTACCTGATTCAAACAATGCACAAACACATGCATCAATTCTCAAGGGGCAAACCTATTCAATCATAAGAATGAATATAGATTTAGGTACTTCCCTTGCATAATTTTCTGAAGAATGGACATTGGCTTCTCATATTTAACACCCCTCCTCAAGCTTGACCTGAGAATGAGAGAGAGTATGTGGTCAAGCTTGGAAGATGAGAGCCGATGTTGATCACCAATGCCTTGAGACCACAGCCCTCTTGGCTTGAATTGTGGCCTTTTCTCTTGAGTGTACTTCCTGTCCACCCTCTTGGTATCAGGTAAGTCACTTATGAGCAATCTCTCCACTGCTCCATTCATCCTCTCAACCGTCTTGGGAGTTAATGGACATAATCAGTGTCCAAAGTGTTGATGGGCAGTGGGCAATCTCCATGGTCGGGAATATACATCATGTGTAGTCTCTGATCAACATGGGCA
Organism: Moricandia arvensis; assembly: GCA_905132765.1. Classification (NCBI taxonomy): domain Eukaryota; kingdom Viridiplantae; phylum Streptophyta; class Magnoliopsida; order Brassicales; family Brassicaceae; genus Moricandia; species Moricandia arvensis. The sequence goes on along the minus strand of CAJHQP010008551.1, from coordinate 8,500 downwards.
GCCTGTCAACAAACACTAAGACAAGCATCAGTAGACAACAAGAGACCAGAACATTGGTTTTCACCAAGTCTGATCTTTAAAACACAACTTAAGCAAGCACAGCAGCAATGGACAGATATCTTTTAGATTCTATCCTAGATAAATTCTCTGAATCATAATCAACAAGACTAAGAATTCAGGCAATAACACCATCAATTTTCCTAAGGGCAGAAGAAAAACAATTCTTTCAAGACAGTTTAACAACCTTAGGCAGATTCGAAACAAGAGATTGTGAGAATAGAGAATTAAGTAACCAGAGTAAAAGTAACCAGAGAATAAGTAGAAAATAGAGAATGATGTAACAAGAGTATTAGTACCAGAGAATTGGAGAATTATGGAGAATAAGTAACCTTGGAATCAGGGAAAAAAGAATAGAGAATATAGAATAGAGAATTGCTCAAGAGTTCTAATGGACAGAGTTTTGCTCTGTTTTCTTGAGTTTTGCGGAAGCATGGACAGCCAGGAGCATCCAATACTCATCAAGAGTTTGGTGCTTTAGTAGCTGAAACAAAATGGACCATTGGACAATCAATTTATCCACTGATCTTGGACATGTGCCACTGGAATAACTCATGAACTGATGTTTTCCAGGGCTTTAAATAAGAGAACCATCAGAATAACACATGAACAAGTGTTTTCTGTGGCTTAGACAACAATGAAACCAATGGATCAAAACAGTTTGTGTTGACATGAAGTAATTAATGACAAAGAGATGAGAAGCTAGAAAGAGGAGCATCCGAGATGAAGAAGAAAATTGGACCATACAGTCTCTGACCTAACTTAGGGTGCAAGGAAAGAAATAGAGGGAAGTTGACCAGAAACTTATTCAAAGGGTCTGGAGCACATATTTCCTTGTCCAGAAGCAGAGAGAGACGTTGGGAGGAAGAGTCACATGTCTGATCCGGTCTGGTGAGGCAGAGAATCAATTGGGGACCAGTTAGGAGCTGTCACTTTCACTTCAGCTGCAAGAGCCCTTTGTCTTGTTCTCTCTCATTTGTTTATTGTATTTCCTTGTCAACTTGCATCTGTGTATTCTGTCTATTTAAAGACTGTAAGCAGACATAATTAATCTAAGGAAACCATTACTCTCCTTCTCTCTCTTTTTGACAATTTCGAAATCTCTCTCTCTCTCTCTTGTTCTTCATGTTCTTCATTCTCCAGCAATAAACTCTCTCTAAAATCTCTCTTTCTAACATGGTATCAGAGCATTAAGCTCCTTTCATTCCGCAAATCTCTCTTCATTCTACAAATCCCTACTTTTTCTTTTCAATTCTCTCTGTGTTCTTCACTTTTACCCACTGGTCCATAGCTTTACCCATTGGGTAAAAGAATTTCGACCATGGAAATGGAGAAGAAGAACCTTATTCCAGTGACCCTTGAGGGTTCTAATTATCAGTTATGGTCAAGAGTGGCCAAAGTTACCTTGGAAAGTCATGGACTTTGGGACAGCCATATCATGGAGGCTGAAACTTCAAAGAGGATGGCTCTAGAGGATAGTCAGGCTACTTACCTGAAGAATAAAAACAAGTGGGTTCAAGAAGAACAGCAAGCACTTGGAATCATACACAACTCTCTTTCAAAAACAATCTTGGAGGCTTACAAACACCATGAAACCGCCAAGAAGATATGGAAGAGTCTTCAAACTGTTTATGGGAATCTCTCCAACCTGAGTCGGGTATTTGAAGTCAAGAGGACTATCAACTGTCTGAACCAAGAGGAAATGGAGTTCAATCAGTATTTTTTGAAGTTCAGAAGCTTATGGGCAGAGATGGATATGCTTAGGCCTTTCTCTACAGATCCAGAGGTCATAAGGGAAAGATATGAGCAAGATAAGATCTTTTGCTTTCTCCTGAACCTAAACCCGTCCTACAACAAGCTGATAAGTCAGATCCTAAGAGACAGCAAGCTTCCAAACTTAGAAGATGTATGTTCCCTGGTTCAAAGAGAGCATGGAGCACACACACTGATTCGAGGACACACCATGTACTCAGCTTTCATTGGTGATTCAAATGAAGGAAGCACATTATGTAGTATGGATGGAGCGACCAGCAGTGATGGCCCAGTGACTAGGAGAGACCTAGACTCCTTTATCAGAGCCGCCAAGGCAATTATCTCATCCACAAAGGCTGGTACAAACTCTCTTGACTCTAAACCTATCATTATAGATTCAGGAGCTAGCCATCACATGATTAGTAATAGAAACTTGATTAGTGATATCCAGCCTGCCTCAGGGAATGTGATTATAGCAAATGGTGATAAGGTTAAGATAGAAGGGATAGGGAACCTTAGGTTGTTTGATAGGGAATCAACTGCTTTGTATATGCCTCAGTTTACATCAAACTTGCTATCAGTGAAAAGAGCTACTGTTGACCTGAGGTGTCAAGTCGTCTTTAGACCTGATGAGGTTGAATTTCAAGACCTGAAGACAGGGAAGATAATTGGAAAAGGTCACAGCCATCAGGAACTATACCATCTTGATAAGACTAAGCTATCTGAAGCACCTCCTTCTCTTTGCATGGTCAGTACATCTACTGGAGTTGAGAGCACAGTATGGCATGCTAGATTGGGACATCCCCATACTAGAGCTTTAAATCTGATGCTCCCTGGTGTGGTGTTTAAGAATGATGATTGTGAAGCTTGCATCTTGGGGAAGCATTGTAGGACAGTCTTTCCAAGGTCTAGCACTATCTATGAGAAGTGTTTCGACCTGGTTCACTCTGATGTGTGGACTGCACCTTGTATGTCAAGAGAAAATCACAAATACTTTGTCACCTTCATTGATGAGAAGTCCAAGTACACATGGGTGACACTGATTCAGTCAAAGGACAGGGTGCTGGAGGCTTTCAAGAATTTCCAGAACCATGTCTCCAACCATTTCAATGCCAAGCTGAAAATTCTCAGGTCAGATAATGGTGGAGAGTACACCAGTCAAGCATTCAAGCAATATCTGGCTCAGCATGGGATTATTCATCAGACCAGCTGCCCTTACACCCCTCAACAGAATGGAGTTGCTGAGAGGAAAAACAGGCACCTAATGGAGGTTGCAAGATCAATGATGTTTCACACTAATGTCCCAAAAAGGTTCTGGAGTGATGCTGTGATGTCTGCAAGCTATCTGATCAATAGGACTCCAACTAAAGTCCTCAATGACCTGTCTCCTTTTGAGGTCCTAAACAATACCAAGCCACCTTTGGACCACTTGCGTGTGTTTGGGTGCCTATGTTTTGTGTTGATACCAGGGGAGCAGAGGAACAAGCTTGATGCTAAAAGCTCAAAAGCTATGTTCATTGGATACTCACCAACACAAAAGGGTTATAAGTGTTATGATCCAATGTCAAGAAGGGTGTTAGTATCAAGAGATGTGAAGTTTGTGGAGACAAAGGGATACTATGAGGAGAAGAGTTGGGATGATTTGAAGGATTTATCCCAAGCATCAGAGAAAGCCACAAACCTCAGGATCATACTGGAGAATCTTGGTATTGGCATGCCTCAGGCGAGTCAAGAAACAAGGAGGAATCCTCCTGAAGCTGAACCTGGTCCAGAGACTGTAGTTGATGAAAATGGGGTTGATGAAGCTGTGGAAGCTATTCATCCTGATCCTGAAGGGGGGAATCAACAAGAAACTCATGATCAGGATGAAAGGCAACAAGAACAACAAGAACCTTTGCATCAGAATGATGTAACAGAATCTGATGAAGAAGAAGAAACAAATCAGGTCCAGCCACTAAGAAGAAGTACCAGAATTAAGAAACCTGCATCAAACTGGATGAACACAAGAGTTTATTTCAATGCTGAAGCAGTGGCTCATCCAATAAGAGCAGTGTGCTCTCTTGCTCAGTATCCAGAGGAACATCAAGTGTTCATTGGGGAATTGGATCAGGAATATATTCCAAGATCATATGAAGAGGCAATGGAGCTTGAAGAGTGGAGAGACTCTGTTGGAAATGAAACCAATGCTATGATAGTCAATGACACTTGGTATGAAGCTGAGCTCCCAAAAGGCAAGAAGGCAGTGACAAGCAAGTGGGTTTTCACAATCAAATATTTGGCAAATGGAAAGGTGGAGAGGCGTAAGACAAGGCTGGTAGCAAGGGGATTCACTCAGACATATGGGGAGGATTACATTGACACATTTGCACCAGTAGCAAAGCTTCACACCATCAGGATTATTTTCTCAATTGCCACTAACTTGGAATGGGATTTATGGCAAATGGATGTGAAGAATGCTTTCTTACAAGGAGAGTTAGAAGATGAGGTGTACATGCATCCTCCTCCTGGTTTAGAGCATCTAGTCAAACCAGGAAATGTGTTGAGGCTGAAGAAAGCAATTTATGGTTTGAAGCAATCACCAAGGGCTTGGTATCACAAGCTAAGCACCACATTGAATGGAAGAGGGTTTAGAAAGTCAGAGGCGGATCATACTCTCTTCACACTGACTGGTCCAAAAGGCATTGTTGTTATCTTGATTTATGTTGATGATATTATCATCACAGGGAGTGACAAGGAAGGGATTCAGGCAACTAAGGCCTTTCTGAAATCAGTATTTGATATCAAGGATCTTGGAGAGCTCAAGTACTTTCTTGGTATTGAAGTGTGCAGATCCAAAGAAGGATTGTTTCTGTCTCAAAGGAAGTATGCTATGGATCTGTTGAGTGAGGCAGGAAATCTTGGAGGAAGACCAGCAAAAACACCCCTTGAAGAGGGTTATAAAGTACTGCGAGAGGGGGAGTTTGAGAACACTCCATTTGATGATGTCAAGAAGTATAGAAGAATGGTGGGAAAACTCATCTATCTGACCATCACAAGACCAGACATCTGCTTTGCTGTGAATCAAGTGAGTCAACACATGCAGGAGCCTAAGGTACACCATTGGAACATGGTTGAGAGGATATTAAGATATCTGAGGGAAGCTCCAGGTCAAGGTGTATGGATGGGTTGCAATGGAAGCACAGAGATTGTGGGATATTGTGATGCTGATTGGGCTGGAGACAGAGTTGATAGGAGATCAACAACCGGCTATTGCACCTTTATTGGAGGAAATTTAGTCACATGGAAGAGCAAGAAGCAGAAAGTGGTATCTTGCTCAAGTGCTGAGGCAGAGTACCGATCTATGAGGAAGCTAACTAGTGAACTCATATGGATCAAGGGACTGCTAAGGGACTTGAGTATAGAGATCACTACACCTATGACAATGCATTGTGATAATCAGGCGGCTATACACATTGCATCAAACTCAGTCTTCCATGAGAGAACAAAACATATAGAAGTGGACTGCCACAAGGTGAGACAAGCAGTGGAACAGCAAGTGATACTTCCATGCTATACAAGAAGTGAAGATCAACTGGCTGATATATTCACTAAGGCAGCCAGCAGCAAGGTTTGTGAGTTCATTCATCCTAAGCTTGGACTCATAGACCTTTCATGTCACTGATCCTCTTGCCATGAAGTGTTCTACTCTTTTTCCTTGGCTTGGTTTTTATCCCATGAGGTTTTGCTAGGCTAAAGGTTTTAATGAGGGAATGCTTCATGGTTTCCAAGCTTGACCAGTCCCTATGGTCAAGCTTGAGGGGGAGTGTTGACATGAAGTAATTAATGACAAAGAGATGAGAAGCTAGAAAGAGGAGCATCCGAGATGAAGAAGAAAATTGGACCATACAGTCTCTGACCTAACTTAGGGTGCAAGGAAAGAAATAGAGGGAAGTTGACCAGAAACTTATTCAAAGGGTCTGGAGCACATATTTCCTTGTCCAGAAGCAGAGAGAGACGTTGGGAGGAAGAGTCACATGTCTGATCTGGTCTGGTGAGGCAGAGAATCAATTGGGGACCAGTTAGGAGCTGTCACTTTCACTTCAGCTGCAAGAGCCCTTTGTCTTGTTCTCTCTCATTTGTTTATTGTATTTCCTTGTCAACTTGCATCTGTGTATTCTGTCTATTTAAAGACTGTAAGCAAACATAATTAATCTAAGGAAACCATTTCTCTCCTTCTCTCTCTTACAATTTCGAAATATCTCTCTCTCTCTCTTGTTCTTCATGTTCTTCATTCTCCAGCAATAAACTCTCTCTAAAATCTCTCTTTCTAACAGTTTGTCCACTGGTCAAAGAAATTCTCCATTAAGAGAGAGCGCTATTATCCAATGGATAAAGCATAATGGTGAAGCATTTTTGAAATCTTTCTCTTCCTCAAGCTTGATTCAAGATACTAACAAGTACTGACCAAGCTAACACAATATCAGAGTGTGAGAGAAAGGATTTACTTAAACAAGACAGAGATAAAAGAGGTGAGTTTAATCCCAAAGAAGAGCAACAAAGCTCTGATACCATGTTGGAATTCATAAGTGTTTGTCTCCTGTCAAGAGAGAATTCAGTTAACTTGTAACTGAATCACTTTCAACCATACAACAGGAACTCACCATTCAAAGGAAGAGACAGCCAACTGGTGGTTGAATCCTCTTAAACAGCCTACACTATAACCAAGATCCTAGATAGTAAACTGGTTATGTGTGGCAAATAATCTCTAGTTTGAATCTAATCCTTGAGAATTGACACAACACTTTCAGTTTGTTCACTTAAGGAGAATGGGAATTAGAATCAGTAATCTAGAGTTTCAGAAGAGATAAAGAAGAGTTTGAGTGAGTTTTAGGAGAGAGCTGTTGCTGGCCTGTCACTTTCACTCATCAGACCTGGTCACTATCTTTCTCCTGTCCCTTTCTCCTCCTCTGGACGTGCCTCCCCTTGGCTGTATCCCCTTTGGCCTCTTCTCATCCCTACAGAATTATTTGTTTATATTTCCTTGTTTTATTAATTGTTTATTGTAAGTGATTGTCTATTTAAAGACCTTCACCATCTCTTGTAACACAAACCAGAATCAATATACAAGTTTCTCTCTCTAATTTCGTGTGCTCTCTCTCCCTTGCTTGTGTCTAAACAATATTCACAATGTAAGGAGTTAAGCATTATGGTTTAGAGGCTGCCTTAACTCTATATCTCTTAAGGCAGCCTAATACTTGTAAAACTCACTCTAAACTCTTCATTATCTACTTCTTAAACTCTAGATTACTGATTCTAAATCCTCTTCATCTTAGGTACACAAACTCAAAGTGTTGTGTTACTTCAGAAGGATAGATTCAAACTAGAGATTCTTTGCCACACATAACCAGTTTGCTGTCTAGGATCTTGGTTATAGTGTAGGCTGTTTAAGAGGATTCAACCACCAGTTGGTTGTCTCTTCCTTTGAATGGTGAGTTCCTGTTGTATGGTTGAAGGGGATTCAGTTACAAGTTAACTGAATAGTCTCTTGACATGAGACAAACACTCATGAATTCCAATAGTAATGACTTGGAACAAACCTCTTGCGCATGATAGACTTCATCTCTGTCCAAGTCTCAATTGGTTCCTCTCAATTCCTTCTACGGTTAGTGATGTACTGATCCCACCAACTTAGACCATAGCAATAGAACTCAGTAGCAGCTATTTGAATCTTCTTGTGGTTTGTGTACTGCTTACACTGAAATACCAACTCAATCATCTTCTCCCACTCAAGGTAGGCATCCAGATCAGCTTTACCATGGAATGGGGGTATCTTGATCTTCAAACCAGCAAGTTCATCTCTCTGGTTTGTCCTTCCTTCTTGTCCACGCTTATGTCTTCTTTGGCTTTGTCTTGAGGAAGAACTGATGTGCTCATAGTAGTTGTCAGTCGCCTCAGAACCAACATGCTTTTGTCGAGTTGCATGAGGTCTCTCTTCTCTCCTAGTCTCTCGGTTGGTTCCTTGACCAGTAGCTCTTCTTACTTCTTCTCTGAACTCTCTCCGGATCTCATTGAGGTTGGTCCTCATCATCTCGGTCATGGTTGCTATCATGGACTGATTCAGTTGAGCAGTCATGGCTTCCATGAGCAGCTTGTTCTTCCGGACTAGCTCAGCTTCCTCTTCAGACTCGGTCCCCATGGCTGCCTGCACAAAGGAAACAAGATAACCAGTAAAAGGATTCTAGGTAAACAAGAGAAGTAAAAAGGAAAAAGATCAACACAAAAAGTTAAGCTTTCTCGGCAAGATAAAAGACAAAAGATAGTGGCTAGGGTTAAATTGATTAGGGTTTCCGCCTACCAAGCAAAAAGGAAAATCTCTTAAACTTTTCTAAAACTCTCTAAGATTTTCGAGCAGCCTAAACAACCTAGATCAATTTCTTGTTCAAGTTAACAAAGGTTTATTGCGGATGAAACAGAAAGTTAAGAGAGAAAGAATACTTCCCAAACCAAAGTTGCTACTGTGATACCACTTGGCATTGCGACCACCGTAGGACTGCTCTTTGCTTGCATTAGGAGAGTAGATCCTTGCAAGAACGGAAATCAGTAGACTCATAGTTCTTCAGGTTGCATGGACGCATGAACATGGTGACACAAGAGGGATGAGAAGAACTCTCTCCCTGATACTCCTAGTATGATTAGCTCGAGATTATGACAC
>CAJHQP010008550.1:0-26419 GCA_905132765.1 Moricandia arvensis | reverse complement strand
CATATGCAATCCCAATCTAGCCATCACATATACCCAAGCCACTTCAGGCTCCATGCTTGAACCCACTCAAGACCCCTATTGGACAGATATCCCATAAATACATCCGAATACATCTTTCAACCAAGTGCCATGATGCTCCTTTTGGTACTGCATTCATGACTTCTGTCTTCACCTTGTCCAAAGCAAAGAGACTACCAGAGCGGCTAGTTCTCGTGACACGAGATGCGCAAAGCGTCACCAAAATATAAAACATGCACATCGGCAGCAACATACTCATAATATCTAGCTGTAAACGTTACTATTACAATAAACCGCACAGGTCATATACTAGAAAAAACTAGGTCGTAAGAATCTTAACTCCTCAAGACATAACTTAGTGAAAGCTTGATTCCCTTTGAGTATTATAGGTAGTAGGCAGACTCATTAAAACCACCCCCAATCTTATCACATTCACTCATTAGGAGAAGTGGTGACCGACCTATTTATTCAACGTTCAAACGAGAATAAAAATTGTTATCAGTCAATGAACTTAGCATTTTAGCCATTGATTCATCCAGCCATAAACACCACCTTCACAACCTCATAAATAAATTACACGAAAGATTTAAATCTTACGAAGCTGAGGGGCAACTAGTCGGAGGGGTTATCAAAGATTGCCGTTCATGGATACAATATTTTATCACTAGGCTATGCTGCACACTTAACCAAATATGAGCTATAACTTTATGTAAAAAAAACTATACGACAATTAAGCCAAACCAATTTTCCATAAGGATACAAATAACAAAGTTTGCTATATCGTCATTCCTAGACAAAGGATAAAGCAATTTCTATGCGAGCATGAAAAGATCGGATAAAAGTTCTTTGATTGAGGTTTGTAGTATTACAAATGACAAGTTTTTTACGAAACAACTTCTGTGTCAAACAAATATTTATAGAAAGTTGTGTTCGCGGAAAAATATATCATAGTATATATAATGTATGAGATAATCTCCTAACACGAACTTTCGGAAAAAGCTCTTAGTAAAGCAAACAAAAAATTCCAAATACTTTACACAGAAGACTACATCAGCATTAATGGATACAACGTTACCACCTGACGTCCTACTACGTTCGCCCAACACGCGCGACCTGCTCCGGACCGTCATCTCCGTTCTTCTTCGCTTATATAGGCGACCACACTCTACACTCTTCCTCGTCGCCAGCAGGGTGACCAGACTCAGCCACTACTGAAGCCCTCATTCGCCAGGCAGTGGATACGACTCCCACCTCCAGCCTAAGCCACCAAAATCTAGAATCCGCTACTCCAAATCTCTGTCACCTAGACAGGCATCGATTCCCACTCGCGATCCTCGTCGCCAGCAGGCATCGGCTTCCCACTCCGAGCCTTGTTGCCTGCACTGATGACTCACACTTCGAGCCTCATCACCATCAGACGACGACTCCCACTCCAAGCCTCGTCACCAACATGCAACGTCTCTCACTCCGAGCCTCATCAACAGAAGGAGACAACTTCCACTCTTGAGCCTCGTCACTAGCAGGTAACGACTCCCACTTTGAGCCTCTTCGCCAGAAGGCCGGCAACTCTCTCTCCTTTTCCTCGCCAGAAGGTGACCAATCCTCCCTCTTCTTTTCACCATGAGGCAGCATCAACCTTCTTTTGTCTTGGATCTAACTGTCTCTGTTTCGTCTCAATTGGAGTTTCCATTGAAATTTTACGACAAAAATAACAAAGACTTGTTTTCTCGTAAAATCTTCGAATCAATCATATGAAAGGATAATGGTTAAATTAACACCACTGTTATCTCTACTACATGAATGGTTTTCATCTTATAGAACCAACATCGTACCTAAGGTAATTTCTCCAAAAGAGAACGTAAAAACTATATAAGTCGAAAAATGGCCCGAGGAGGTCTAAAATGTGACAAAGCAAACTTAAAATTTTAGACTAGAATGAGTTCAAACTAAAATGAGAGTTTACTTTATTTAGTAGAAGATAAATGCAAAATAAGATAAATGTCAAGTTTCCATGATAATCATGAAGATCGAGAGGATAAGGAAGATTTACACAAAGAGATAGACTCAAATAAGGGGTAGAAAGGAAAGATGGCCGGCCTATGAGGCATATATAAGAGGAAACCAAGGCGAGGAACGCAAGGGATGATTTTCAGACTTTTAAATCTCTTTTCACTTAGAAACCTTATGATATGCTTCTCGACAAGCTTGGTTTCTATGATTGGCACTCGATTACTAGATGAAGTCGCATAGGCAATTCGATCTCTTGTTCCACTCTTTTAATTGAAATAATTTTGTCTTGATCCTCGAAAGGGGCACGTAGGAAGCCTTCCATAAGGTTCAGTCCGATATCAACAAAAACATTTTTGTATCTTTTTTTTCTTTTTATTGAGTTGCGACTCAACTAGGTTTAAGGTTTCAGGTGGCTAGAACTAGGTAACTTGCTGACACTTTCAGCCGAAGCTTTTATAATCTTTTGTAATGATCGAAACGCTCTTACGCGGATTCAAAATAAAGATATATATTTTTTCTAAATTTGTTTTGTTATCTTTCAATATTTTCCACATTTAGTTGGTTAGTTGTCGTTGCTTCTCGCAGAGAATCCGGACCTCAAGGGAAATAGGGTATTATGTGCATTCCTCCGCTCACTAAAATCGACAGTGCAAATATTTGTTGCAACAACTATAGGTAACTGGGCACTCACCCGACTATTGGTGGCCTGGCACTCTCTAGACTATATGTCATCGGACACTCTCTCTACTATAGGTGATTGGACTCTCTCCCGACTATATGTGACTGTGAAGTCACCCAACTTTATGAGCCATTCGGTGTGGAAGTGAGTGGCGTGTGTGTGCTATGAGTAGATAATTGATAGTGGTGCGTTACACCAGAAGATAGGTGTGTTACACACACTGAATTATATACATCCCAGTCTCGCCATGTATCGTTGAGTTGCCAAATGGGAAGACTGTGTTGGCTAATAGAGAATGTACTCTCGTGCTAACAGAGAAGTTGACTTCGAAATTGATATTTTCCTTGAAGAGCTTGAAGTGTAACATGATATTTGTATCACAGATGATTGATGGATGGTTTGCATGGCATTGTTTGATAAAAGGAGTTGTCTTGTGTATGATTGTCTCTTGTATATTGTGACTGGAATGGGTCAAAGAAAAGAAGTCTTATATTTCCTTCATGAATGTGAAGAGAGTTGAAAAGCTAGAATCGATAGGAATTTGGAATGCGAGGATGGGTTATCCCTCTTAGAAAGTGATTGGAGGCTACCGGTGGTTGATCGTACAAGTATGAATATATCTGGTTGTGACATATGTTTTTGAGCAATGCAGTGTCATAATGAGTTCCATTTGAGGGAGGATAAATGAAAGGAGTGCTTCGAGATGATATATTATGATCTATGGGGGACATATATGACAAAAAAAATTTCAGGAGCCTACTACATACTATTGTGGATGACTATTCTAGATATGTGTAGGTATATTTGCTTCAGATAAATCACAGGCTGAGAAGAATATCTTGGATTAGTTTTCTCTTTTTTAGATACAATTAACCAAGAAGGTGAAGATAGTGAGAAGCAACAATGGAACTGACTTCATGTGAATGAAAGAGTATTTTCGAAGCATTGGTGTGATTCAACCAAAATTTGTGTGTTTCACCAAAATTTGTGTGTAGGCACTTCTCAACAATATGGGAGATTGGAAAGGAAGCATATGCATATCCTGAATGTGGCTAGGGGACTGATGTTTCAAGCGCATTTACCGATTGAACTCTGGGGTGAATGTGTTCTCAGTTTTGTATGCGTCATTAACAGATCTCCATCCAAGGTACTTAAAAAAAAAAGAGTCCTTATGAAGTCATCTTTGATAAAGCTCTTTCATATGGTGAAATTCGAGTATTTGGATGCCTTCATAATGCCCATAATCAGAAAATACATGGAGATAAGTTTGCTAGCAGAAGTCCAAATGGAAAGAAGGGTTGGTCGCTATATGATCTTGAAACTAGGGAATTTTTTTTATCTCTAGAGATGTTACATTTATGGAGAATACATTCCCTATTTCTGAAAAGGCATCTACATCACAAGGAAAAAAAGTGTAAGTATCTCTGGTGCAGGTAGATTGTTGGTTGATGATATAGATAATCTTGAGATAATGGACATTGTCGATAATGATGCTGTTGCATATTGTGTAACACATGATGATGAGAATGTAACACATGATGTGTCTCAGACGAAATATAGTGGATTTCAGGGTTTAACACAGCCTGAAGGATGTGTGACACAAACGGAGAAAGACCCAAAAATTGAGGTGAAAGAACTAAGACAACCTGAAAAAGTTATAGTTATTCCAGAAGTAACACATGAGGAAGAAGTCTTGGGTAGAGGAATGAGAAGGAAAGAAGCATCATTCAAGCTACGTGATTATGTGTGTAATACCACAATCAAGTCATCGGAAATAAGCGAAGATTCTGGACTTGAATATGGGATTAAGAATTTTTTGAACTGCGATAGATTTTCTGAGTCCCACTGAGCATTTTTGGTGAGCATAACAGAAGGTGTGATACCTAACACATTTGCTGAAGCTATGAGATGCCCACGATGGAGGGAAGCAATGTGATTGGAGATTGAGGCTCAAAAACAACATAAGACTCGAATGCCTGGAAATTTACCATCAGGAAAGCGTGTTAAGGCAAGTTTGGTTGCATGTGGTAATCGACAAAAGGAAGGAGTTGATTATTCAGAAACATTTGTTCAACTGGAAAAAAATACTACTGTTAGATTGCTCCTTCAAATTGCAGTTAGGAAAAAATGAAAACCTCTCCAGATGGATGTGCATAATGCATTCCTTCATTGATACTTGGAGGAAGAAGTGTATATGAGATTACCACAATGTTTTAGTTCTTCGGAGAAAAGAGTGGTATGTAGATTGCAAAAGTCATTGTATGGGTTAAAAATCTCCAAGGTGTTGCTTTGCGAATCTCATGAAGGCGCTTTTGAGTTGTGGATTCAAACAGAGTTAGTCAGATTACTCACTTTTCTCATTGGTTCGTGGTAAGGTGCATTTGCATGTTTTAGTGTATGTTGATGACCTTGTGGTGACCGGAAGTTCAAGTGAGGTTATCCAAGAGTTTAAGCACATAATTTAGCACTTGTTTTCATGGATTGGAGGTTGCAAGAATCCTAAGGGTATTTATTTATCACTGACCAAGTATGCTCTGGATATCATTTCTGATGTTAGTTTACTTTGGTAAACTGATATAATTTCCAGTGGAGCTAAACCATCAGTAGGGGAGGTCAGCGTCATCATTACTCGATGAACCAGATAAGACATGATGACTTGTTGGGAGATTGAATTTACTTGGCTTCGACAATACCAGACCTCATTTACCCTGTTCATATCTTGTCATAGTTCATGCATGATCCAAAATAAGATCATTGGACAGCCGCAGTGAGGGTTATTCATTACTTGAAAGGGTGTCGTGGTATATGAAGTATTTTGAAAGTTGATTGTAATTTTTACCTTACAGATTGGTGTGGTTCCTATTTTGTTTCTTCGACTTCCATGATACAGGAGAGTTAGTACAATTCAGAAACTCCAATGTATCATGGAAGTCGAAGAAACAAGATGTGGTTGCTGCATTAAAAGAGTTGAAGTGGATTAAGAGTCTAATGTTTAAGATGGCATTGCGCATTTTGGAGCTATGGATTTGTATTGCAATATCCAACTGGCACTATATATTGCAGCTAATCATGTGTTTCATAAGCGCACGAAACATGTGGAGTTCGACTGTCATTTTATTAGAGATGATATACAAGTTGGGATCATCGGAACGAAGTATGTATCTATACAACTAGCTAATATATTTTCCAAAGCAATTGGTGGACGTCCTTTCCAAGCATTATTGCCCAAGTTAGGCATTCGAGATCTTCATGCTCCAACTTGAGGGAGGGTATTAGGAAATATATATTCCATTGTAAATTGGATTATTATTCTTAGATGTGCATATTCTAGGGCTTTCATATATATTCATGTAAAGAACGTTAACACACTTTTGAGATAAATAAGAGAATTCTTCTCCATATCTTTTAGAGTACATAACTTATATGCGGTATAGAAGTTGAGATCAAAGCAGTCAACAAGAAAAGCCACAGACTTTTCAAACATGTACACAAAGCTTCTATGGAACATGTGACAGATAAAACATGTGAAGAGATGGCGGATGAGAGTTTGGCTGGTGGAGATAACACAACAGGGCGAGACTGAGGCTCGTCAAAAGAAGTGTTTTCAAGGCTCTCGGAAGAAATAGAAGCTTCCCTCACCATTGAAATTGAGACAGCTCCAATATCGCTGTGAATCGATTCATCGAACCCTAAGCTTTCTATTTCAGCGAAAATTTTTGTTTTCTATTTTATTTTCTTCAGGATATTAGAGGAAGGTTTTTTCCTTTTCTGTTTATTAATTTGTTATTAAATATTTTAAAAATGGAATTCTCGTAATACTAGACAAAAGTAATAGTTTTTGTGTCTTTGGACATGTATGGAGTATATGTGCATAACTGAAATTTTAACCTAGTAATTGTGATATAAATAAAAATTAATCTAAGTAACTTTCTCTAAAGTTAATCATTTCCCATTTTCAAATCATATATACATCTCTTCAGATCTATTTGCGGATTCTCATTTTGTTTAGTTTCTATGTCTAATCTATTGAGGTTTTGTGGTTTCGGCAGTCCCTCTCGGTGGCTAGGGTTTGCTGCTACCAAATTTTCTCTGCTCTCGATGTGTGGCGAGGTCATGTGGTTAGTTGATTGTCACGCTTCTACAGATCACACATGGGCAGAATGCTTTTCTTGAAGGTCGAGATGGCTGTCGAGACGTTATAGCCGGGGATGGATATCTTTCTTGTCTGAAGTGTTGTATATAGCTACGCAGGAGTTTGTCACTGTGTTGATGGATCTCGTATAGATCATCGGTCATCTTCTCCAGATTCTAGCTGCTTGCGAATTGTTCTATGAACTGATCTGTAAGAGTTGCAAAGGAGTACTGTAGCAATCCGTTAGGTAAGTTGATGCACCATTGCAGGGCCGATCTGGTCAATATTGATCTGTAACCATTGCACGTGGTAGCTTCATGGATTTCTTTTGGATAGTTATAATAAGAATCTTTTGTTTCTACTTGCCACATGATTTTCGAGATCATTGGTTATGTCGTACATTATCATGTCTGGGAAGGAGAATTTCCTTGACATCTCGAACAAGGAAATTTTGTCCCCGAAAGTATTGCCTCAAACTTCTTGGAGAAGACTTCCTCTAAAAAAGTTGTTTCTGCTAATTTCTTGGGCGTAACTACTTCCTGCATCTCAATATTTGTATCTGAGTCGCCATCTTTGTCTCCAGTCAGGGTAACGCGATTCTTTTGCAATACTGAATCTTTTGGTTGGTTCTCCATTTTCTGGGGGAGCTTGCTAATTTGTATTGTCTCCCCCACACGGAATATCCAAGGGTTACATGGGTCGAACAAAGGTTCAGAAGCTTCGGCATGTCTTCCTTGTTGTATTGAAGGCTTAGTTCTCTTCTCAAATAACAAGGTTCTCAGCTTCAAGTTGCAACAATTTATGCACGCTTTGCTCAAAATACTTGGAGTATACTTATAGTAAAATAAAAAAAGGTTCTTTGTTACACTACATAAATATGAATTAAACAATAAGAAAACAAGAATGGATTAAATATAGTGTTTTATTGATTGTTAGCAGAAGTACAATGTACTGGTTCGTAAACTCTAATTTTAGTTGTTTTCTTCTATAGTCAAAAGTGATTAGTCGGTGATTTCCTTCTTCTAGGTTTTATGAATCCCTTTAATAACTTATCATAGTCAAAATCTATGCTGGATTCTTCCAATATCCTGAAAGATGGAAAATGTTTTAGTAGAACTTTTCGTTTTACTCGGAAATAGATAGAAACCATAAACCTAAGACCAAAAGATGTTTAATAGGGCTGGGATTTTAAACCGAACCCGTTTACCTGAACCGGCTCCGACCCGAAACGGACCGGTTCGGTTCGGTTTTGGTCCTAGTCAAATTATCCGATGGGTATTAGTGGTGATTATCCACCGGTTTCGGTTCGGTTTTGGTTTTTACCTGGAACCGAATGGTACCCGTTTAAACCAAGTTCTATGTTTAAAAAACATAGATTTGTAGCTCCCAAGGGTTGAACTTGGTTAGATGGGCGAAATGACAAGTGTAATACCATTAGACTACTTCACATCTTTGTATTTAACTACACTTTATTAATATATATACGATTTCAATTCGTTTTCCTTAAAAATAATAAATAAAATAAATATATATATTTAAATTATTTTATTTTGTAAATATATACATGATTCATATAATAAATGGGTACCCGGAACCGACCCGGAACAGGTGGTATACAATCCGAAATCCGAACCAAAATCTATTAAGTACCTATTGGATATAGATTTCATTTATCCGAACAGATCTTATCCGAACCCGACCCGAATATCCGAAGCCCCAGCCCTAATGTTTAAGCAGGAGAAAAAGATCGGTATTCTTTTTTAAGCAAGCTGACTTGCTTCAACAGTTGTAACTCTCTAGCGTTGACCAAATAACACACTCGGCGGACGATTGAGCACAGTTGGGAGCACATAAATAAAAGGAGTATTAGACGTTTGAGGAGAGTAACTCCATATACCCTTATTACAAAAAAAATATTCCTTCTATCCCCTCTCTATTCTCACTACCCTTTTATGATTGTCCTTACATATATAACCTTCTATTTATTTATTATATTAATTCCACCTCATAAATATATTAATTTCTCCAATTAAATTAACCAACCATAATCCATCTACCACCATGGCCCACATATTAACCTTAACCAATCAAATTCAGGTCCCCACACTTCCCTCTTCCTCTTTCCTCTCTTTGGCGTGGAGTTCATCTTCCTCACCCACCATTAACGATTTTGAAGCTTAAAAAACAAGTAATTCTTGTCCGTTTTTCATGATATTTTTTGTGGAATATCGTTTTAATGTTGTGTATATCATGGGTAACGTAAAAAAAGTAAGAATTGATGAAATATTTGAGAGATAAAAAACATTTTGAAAACTGTGTATATATATTTCGTGTATATTTATGTGTATTTTTCATGAAATTTTTGCTGGAATACTATTAAAAGAAGTGCATATCTCTGCTAGTGTAAAAAAGAAAGATTCAAAGCAAATTTTAAGAAATTTTAAAGGATTTTGAAAACTGTGTTTATGGGTTTACAGTATATTTTATGTCCGTTTTTGATGATTTCTTGTGTGTAATTTCATTAATATGAATTATATATCATGGGTAATGTAAAATCTGAAGAAATTTGGAATTAAAATTTGATTAGTTAGTGCAAGGATAATTTCTGGGTATTACTAAGATATCTAGTTTTACTAAGGCAAAATAGTTTTACTGATATTACTATGTTTACTTGTTGGACTAGTATTACTGGTATTACTATTTATAATATTGAAATGGATTAATATTAATTTTAAGATTCTTAATAATAATACTTTTAATGGGAATTCCATTTTATTTTAGGAAAAATGCAAAATCCGCCTTGCACAATCATTTGTTTTGATTACGGGGGATCTTATATGAAAGATGGGGCTGAAATAAAATGGATATCGGGAGATGGTGAAGGAGAAGATGAAATTCACACGATTGTGTTAAAGAAATCAGTGGAGGAGGTCACATACTCTGCTTTGGTTGAGCGTATTTGCAGAAAGATAAAAGTAGATGAATATAAGATGGAAGCGAAGATTAGTTACTTTCCAATGGTATTGTATTCGAACAAGCCATCATATATCTGGAATGATGAAGAAGTTTTTGGTTATCTACTGCAAGTAAATAATGAGAAGTGTAGAAGTGTTCTACATGTGGAGTTCAACAAAACGGATGAAGAATAAGATGATGAAACTAAGGATGATGAAGCTGATGTCTATGTCGGTGTATCCGATAGAGAGGCTAATGATAGAGAGGCTATTGATAGAGAGGCTGGTGATATAGAGCATAGTGATGAAGATGATACTGAGATTTATGCAACTGATAATGAAGGTGTTGGTGGGGTACTCACATTTTGGTAAGACACTGAGATGCATGAGAATGTCACTGAAAGAGATGAGCTTGTGTTTGAAGATACAGAAGCAAGACCATCAGTTCAAGAAACAGCAGTTGTCTATAAGGAATGGGATGATGGTACGAATTTGGTTTAGGTCAAGAATTTAGAACCAAAGAGGCATCAAGAGTTCTTATTCATACAGCTTCACATCTGAATTGTTTTGAGTATTGCGTAATTAAGTCGGATACTAAGAAATATGTGATAAAATGCCGAGGAGCCAAAGAAGGATGCAAGTGGTTTGTGCGTGTTGCAAAGTTGATGAATTCAGATCTTTGGACGGTTAGAAGTTACATCAAGCAACATAGATGTTCTGTTGTTACTACAAGAACAATGCCTAATAGAAGGAGAGGCACACCACAAATCGTTGCATCTGTTTTGGCTCAAGATTATCCTGGTCGTTTTGACACACCAGCTCCCAACGCTTTGATCGATTTGGTTCATCATAGGGTTGCTGTGGATGTATCATACACAACGGCATGGAGAGGAAAAAGACTAGCTGCTAATAAAGTGCAAGGAAGTCCAGAAGAGAGTTTTACTTTATTAAATTGTTATATGCACATGCTAAAGCAGACGAATCCTGGCACAGTAGCTCGTGTGGTTGTGGATGAGGCGAAAAAATTTAAGTATCTGTTTTTTGCTTTGGGAGCTAGCATAGAAGGGTTCATCGCGATGAGGAAAGTCATCATTGTGGATGCAACACACCTGAAGAATGTTTATGGTGGAGTTTTATTTGTTGCTACTGCTCAGGATCCAGATCATCACCACTATCCAATTGCATTTGGTATTGCAGATGGTGAGAAATATGATAGTTGGATATGGTTTATGGAACAGCTGAAATCAGTGATATCTGATGTCCCTGGATTGGTGTTTCTTTCAGATAGAAACAAAAGCTTGATCAAGGCAGTAGGTGAAGTGTTCCCTCAGGCCGCTCATGGATATTCTCTATGGCATTTTTCTCTTAATGTTAAAGGATACGTTTTCAACAACAAAGATACTTGTGCATTTAAATTTAGAGAGTTCGTACACGCTTATACAGAGGCTGAGTTCTTGTACGTTTATAATGCTTTCCGCAGGAAGTATCCTAGTGCAGCGGAGTATCTTGACAAAAGTGTTGAAGAGAGGAAATGGGCAATATGTTACTTTCAAGGAGTTATGTACAATGTTGACACCACCAATTCAGTGGAATGTTTTGATGGTGTTATTAAGGACGCGAGAATGTACACCTTACTGCCAATGATCGATGTCAACATTGGAAAAATGGCTGAATGGTTTAACAAACATAGGAAGGAGGCAGCTGAGATACCACCCGCAATAAAGCTTGTGCCTATTGTTGAAACCGAAATGTCCAAAAGATGTGTTGATGCAGGGTTTCTTTCGGTTGACGAGTTAAACAACTTCCATCTTGAGTACAATGTCCCAAGAAGTGACGGGAAGAGTTATATTGTTGATATGGCTATGATGGCTTGTAGCTGTGAGCGATTTGTTAAAGACAAATACCATTGTGTACATGCAGTAGTTGCTGACACATTCATGACTAATAAAGCGGGAAAGGAACTCCATCTATCTAAGTATTGTTCTAAGTACTATTTGGTTAAGCAATGGGCTTTGACTTATCACAAGACAATATATCATGTTCCTTAGATGTCTAATTGGGTTATCCCATAAGAAGTTAAAGCAATGAAAGTACTTCCTCCAGATTTTGAAGTGAAGAAGGGAAAACCACAACAAACAAGGTTTCCATCGGCAGGAGAATCTCGTGGAAGAGGAAAAAGAGGCAGAGGGAGTGGCAGTGGCACAGGCAGAGCCAGAGGAGGACGTATGGCAGATTACTTTGAATGTGGAATTGGTGCAGGTTCAGGTGTTTGAATGTTGAAATTCTTTATGTGTTATTTGGATTACTAGGTTATTATGTGTTATTTGGACTATTAGGATTACTGGTTTTATTATGTGTTATTTGGACTACTAGGATTACTGGTTTTATTATGTTTAATTTGGACTACTACGATTACTGGTTTTATTATGTTTTATTTGGACCACATTCGTATTAGTATGAATATTTATGTTTAGTATATAGAACCCACATTGTTAGTGTGTGAATGGTTAGACTATAGTTAAGACTGTACATTAAGACTATTTTGATGATTATTTTTAATAGTTTAAGCAAAACCTATTCAGTTTTCCAAAAAACTCCCTTAACTTTCATTGTTAGTGTGTGAATGGTTAGACTATAGTTAGAAAAATCTAACAAAATACGTATTTACGGTTAATTTCTGCTGAAAATGTATTCTTCAACGATAATCATAATGTAAAGTCTTAGGTTTTACTAAAAAAATATTATTTACTCATGGTTTAACTAGATAAACATAAAAATTGCCAGAGAATTACTATGTGTTAGGTAGTATTACTACATCCTTGAAGACTACCAAGAATTACTATGTGTTAGGTAGTATTACTACATCCTTGAAGACTACCAAGAATTACTATGTGTAATTAGAATACTAAATTTATGTATATAACGGTTGCACGTTTTATCAATTATTATATGAAAAGTGTTGTTTTAAACTTAGTAAAACTAGTAAAACCAATTTTTCATCTAACTCATTTTTGACATATAAATCAAGTTATCCGCAAAATACTTAAATATTTAATTACCTTGTAACTTAACATCCAAAAGCATACAAATACATAACAACAAGTTCAAGAAACATGCTAAATACTTAAATAACACATACAAGTAGCATTTTAGGCTTCATTTTTAAGCTTATTCTTTGATCTTTCGACCTCATCAGTCTTTCCCTCAGTGAAAGGAGACTGCAACCACTGTGATGGTTCACATTTCCTTTTCTCCCTTGGCGTACATGCCTGGGGTGCACCATCAACATCACTCTTCCTTGCTCTACCCCTCTTCTTAGGTGCACCATCAGCATCACTCTTCCTTGGTCTGCCCCTCTTCTTAGGTGCACCATCAGTCTGTGCAACTTTTGTAGATGTTTTCTTCTTCCTTGGTTTTCCATACATCATTATCTTCTGCTTGCACCTATGCTTGATCCCAGGCCTCGCTGCTTCTTTGGTCTCAGCTGTCTTCTCCTCATTACTCCCATCCATCCTCTCCTCACTGTCCTTGTAAACGACCATTACCCAACTTTGCTTTTCTTCCTCAGTATATTTTTTAGCCTCTTCCTCAAAAACTTTCCCTGCTTCTTCTTCAACAACTTCCCCAGCCTCTTCCTCCTTTTCCTCTTCCTCAACAACTTCCCCAGCCCTCTTCCTCTTTTTCCTCTTCCTCAACAACTTCCCCAGCCTCTTCCTCTTGTTCCTCTTCCTCAACAGCTTTCTGAACTTCTTCTTCAACAACTTTCTGAACAGCTTCCTCACTGATCTTTTCCCCTGTGAACATATCACGTGGTGTTGTAAGTATTAGTTTCCTCGCGGCCATTGCCTTAGTCCTACCACGTGGTGGTGTAGAAGTTCCAGCGAATCTATCCGTCTTAGTCCCACCACGTGGTGGTGTAGGAGTCCCACCACGTGGTGGTGTAGGAGTCCCACCAGCATTGATCTCTGCCTCAACCCGAGCCTCAGGTTCTTTCTCAGCTTCGGGTTCTTTCTAAGCCTCGGGTTCTTTCTCAGCCTCTTCTCCATTGATCTCTGTCTCAACCCGATTCTCAGTATCTTTCTCAGCCTCGGGTTCTTTCTCAGCCTCTTGTCCATTGATCTCAGCCTCAACCCGATTCTCAGCATCTTTCTCAACATCTTTCTCAGCCTCAGGTTCTTTCTCAGCCTCGAGTTCTTTCTCAGCCTCTTCTCCATTGATCTCTGCCTCTGCCTCAACTCTAGCCTCATGGTCTTTCTCAGCCTCGGGTTCTTCATCATTGTCACATTCAGAAAGAATTCTCCTCCACGCTTCATCTGCCTCTACTCTCCTCTTCTCAGCCTCTTTCTCAATATAGTCACTGCTTTCATTAGCCCCACCCGATTCCTCAACATTCTTACCAAGGTCTTCAGCCTCAGCTCTACCACAATCCCTATCATCCCATTGTCCATAATCCATATATTCACCATAATTCTTCTCCTCATTTCCCTTGCTCTCAATAGAAGTTAACCTATCTTCTATTTCTTAGCCCTTCTTCTCAAAAGTCGTTGGTTCTTCTCAAGTTCACTCATCCTCAAGTCCATAGTATCCAACTTTGTCTCCACCGTTGATTTAAGTCCAGAAAATCCTTCTCCCATAGACGCCAAAATTCTCTCTTCCACACCTTTCAAACTCAACTCCAAACCAGAATTAGAAGATGATCCTTCTACAAACATCACTTTTTCTTTGTCTTTCTTCCTTGTAAACACTCGTGCAGCAACATCTAACTCATATAATTCTTTCCAAAAAAAATTCTTCTGCTTCACATTTATCCAGTGGTTCCAACTCTCACTTATGCTGCCCTCATGATGATACTCTGGCTCCTCATCAATGATACGAGCCAGCATAGTTTCTTCACCAACAGTTGGCACCAACACACTGTTAATAACCTAAAAAAATCATTAAGGTCAGTTTAATTATTCTATTATGCCAGTTTCTACTTAATATTATATACATGTACCTTTGTATTTCCAAGCGCTTCATATATCTCTTCCAAAGGATAACCCCTCATACTACTTTTTGTAAACCGACTCTTGCACATCCTAGGATAGTCTTCACTAGGCGTGTCTGAAGAGATTCGAAATTTTTTCCCCAGCTTTGGAATACATTCAAAAGCCAAAATCTACACAAATAAATTGTCACAGTGTTACATTTTTGATTATAAAATAACTACAAATATTACTAAATGCTTTACCTCTAACGGAATTACAAATCCAGGAAAGCCGCATGCCTCATGCACTTCACCCTTCAGAAGGCCCATCATATGCTTAATCGACTTAATTGCATCCTCAAATGTTAGACGCCCCCAAGGAAATGTTCTGCAAGCATCCAAGTCATCCACAATCCTTAAGATGAACGGGTCTAAAGGTCCATTATCCTTTGCACCTCCTCTAATAACCCGACCAAGGAAGAACAAGACAGCCATCTTCAATCTATC
This sequence comes from Moricandia arvensis, assembly GCA_905132765.1. Taxonomy (NCBI): domain Eukaryota; kingdom Viridiplantae; phylum Streptophyta; class Magnoliopsida; order Brassicales; family Brassicaceae; genus Moricandia; species Moricandia arvensis. The sequence continues at coordinate 11,153 of CAJHQP010008550.1, read as the reverse complement.
ATTACATGCCTTCATAGACAACAACTTATGCTCGACATCTTTTATGGTGATCTTCTGGTTTCCACCGAAGTAATAATCCACGAACTTAGAACTCCCAAGCTTCAAATATCTCTTGGGGTACTCATGGCAGTCTAAGCCAGAGATGAGTGCATGCTCCCTCATAGAATAGCGGATGGGCACACCATTCACCGCCAACCAAGCAACATCATCTTCTGGAGTACAAATGGTGCGCATGAGTAACATCCACATTCCTTGGAGCTTTAAGTATCGTTCATCAGGCATGTGAAAGAAGTGCTGAAACTGAGGATGGCTTGTGAACCATCTAACCTCGGTCTTAAGATTCTTGATCACATCGACTGTGTTGCTCACAAAGCACTTCGTTTGAATTTTGCAAGTCTTCGTGTACTCTGTGCTCTTGAAGTAAAATTCAAGGGGCTGCATTGGTTGTCTTGCCTGCAATATATATTAGTCATTCGTTAAAGATATATATTAAATAAAAAAATAGTAAGATTCATATATTTACTAAAACTAGTAAGCTAGTAAGACCAGTAAAACTAGTAAACTAGTAAGACTAGTAAAATTAGTACGACTAGTTATACTAGTATAGTACTAGTAATACTAGTAAAACTACTACGACTATCTAACTAACAATTATTAAAAAGAATGCAAAATATATACCTTAGATGATACAATAGATATGTCTTCACTTTTGGAATCAAGTGAGAGCAATACTACAGTCGGTTCTCTCATTGGAGTACTCTTTTGACGGACTGCATCTTCTCTTGCCGATTCATTTCCATCTGAGACCGCCTTGTTCCCATCTGAGACCGCCTTTCTAATTCTAGTAGATTGACGCCTTCGCTTTTGGCCTTTCATTTTCTGTACAAGATGTTACAAACACAACAATCAATTACTTCAAATGCAAACCGCATAGTAACATCAATTAAGCTAAACCACAAACTCATATATACATACTAAACACAAAGTACAACACACCCGATTCACAAAACACCATTTATCCGAGTTTCAAATTCTTTTAACATGGGTTCTCCAACCTTGTTTCATGCCATTCAAAATTTTGATAAAACTAAACCATTCAAAAGCCCACAAATTCGCAACACATACTACTTTCCTCCTAAATATCATATTCACAAAACAGCAGTGACCTAACTTAATATTTCATCATCTTTTTTCCCCCATTTCAAGGCAAAACACGATTTCCCTTTTACTTTTCAAAAATACGATTTTCCCCCAATTTTTAAAACCCTAATTTCAAAATCCGAGCAAATCAAGAGAGACAAAAACACACTTACCACGATGTACAAAGTTAAGAAGAAGAGGAAGAACGTCGGTTGGAGCGTCGATTTGAAAATAATGAAGAAGAAACGAAGAAAATCGAAGAGAAAATCACAATTTTGGGGTACACTTCGTCTCCCCTTTTCAATCGCACGAGAGAGAGAGAGAGAGAGAGAGGAGTCGACACTTAGAAAATTAAGAAACCAAATACATTACGACGTCGTTTAGAGTGCTTAGGTTTAGATCCGGGTTGACCCGGTTGGGTCTGGGTCAATGTCGGATATTCGGCTGGGTCAACGTAATAAGTGTGTTTTATTAGGGATAAAACTGTCTTTAACTCGATTTTACATTTAAAAATAATAAAATAAAATAAAATAAAATTTTAATGGGGTATATTAGAATTTTTGAACACCCCTTAGGGCATATGGAATTAAGCTCCGACGTTTGATCACCATAAATATTAGTTTTTGTCTTCTTGAGACATCGGTATCTCCTTGTTCAATTTTATTCGGAAATTGTTACAATTGAGAATTATTAAGTAGTGGGGGATTAAGTAGTAGGAAACGGTTTTTAAGGAAAAATATTGTAAAATTCTTTCTATTATTAATTTATTTTCTGTTTAACCAAATAAAAATAAACAAAAGTTATTTTAAAATAGTAAATATTGCATGTCATTCACAAAATTTCTATTTGAATTTTGTTTTATAGTATAAAGCTAGGTTGTACTCATGCTGTTAGATCAATAAAACATTGTTTTTGATATGTTTGATTATCTTTTTTTTTGTTTCCGTAATATCGCAAAAGGACCAACATTATTGTGCCCTAACATTTTGGTATTTGATGTGGGTTTTTTATTTCACTTTGAAATTAAGTCTATATTCCCACTTTAATCTCTTAGTTAAGAGGTTCAGTGTAATACTCAAGGATCGAATCCACAGAGACTCTAGGATTGTACAATAGACTTATTGTTTTCGAATTAAAGCTAGATTAATTACAACAATAACAATAAAAGCGATTTCAAGATTGATTTGGTTTGTGAGGATTAAATTAAGAGATTAGACTTACGAGAAATTCTCACGTAGGTTTAGATAATGCAAATTAATAGATTGTTGGGGTTTTATTAAGCATCATTCTGAATTCAAACCTCAGGGTTTAGGAGATCACTCTCGCGCATCTCGGCTGAGCATCGATCAATGGCAGTAAGACGACATCGATCAATGTTCATTCTAAACAGTACTGGTTTCGCGGTTTAATTAATTCTCTAAAGTTCTAGTTCAACTCTCGTTTGTTACTAGTTATTTAGATTGTTTAAGATAGATTCCAGGTTATAACCAGGCTCTTACTTGCGCAATAGAACCATATTTTCTAAGATTGAGGTGATCAAATTCAACTTAGCATTAAGAGCAAACTAAACAAAGAACCAAGAGGATTACCCTAACAATTTCTATAAAATCACAATATATTACTACCGTTGAATAACCCAAAATCTAATAGAGAACTACTCAGAAATAGCAATAAAGAACATGAATAAATTCTGAATGAATTGCATAGAATATACAGAGTAAAAAGATAAGGAGTTCAAGATCTTCTCTGTAATGATGATCGGATCTTTCTCTCCAATAGAAGTATAAATGTGTTCCAACTCTAAAACTCTGGTGTAACTTGCGGCTACTCAGCTTAGGATTCTTCAGCCTAGGGCTTAACAAAGATAAAGAATCCTAATAAATAGTCTAAATTTTGGCCAGGGACTTGTCTTGCAATAAATAAAACTTCTAGGTAAAACTTGTAATCTCTCAATCTTTCTGCCGACTTCACCGTCGATCGACGCACAGCGTGACACGTCGATCGATGGTCCATTCGTAAATCTGGATCCGATTTTGAGTTTCTGCTGGGCAATCGTAAGTGCTCCAAAATAGTCCAAAAGCTCCAATTGCTTCCAATAAGTACCTAGACCTGTAAATACTCTAAAACGATACCAAATGCATATAAAAGACTCTGAATATCCTCTATATATTATAGGTAAAATAGGTAAAATCCATAGTATATCAACTCCCCTAGATTTAAACTTTTGTTTGTCCTCAAGCAAACATAGCCTGTGTGAGAAGTTTAGAAAAACGAAGACTCACATAATGTCTAAGTTTAACTGTCACATTACTTTACTGCAGCCACATCCTATCAAGTTAATCGTAGAGAACTTTATATACCATATCCTAGTATAGCAACCAAATCCATTCTACCAACAACTTAGCGAATATTAGTCGACTCTCCCCTTTATTGATTTCATTTCTTTGCCTAAAATAAAAGTGTAGGCTTTACCTTGGGAGTATCGATCAAAGGATATATAGACTCTTACCTCTGCAAGTATCTGAACATACATGTAGTCTTCTCTGATTCATTTCCTCTCTCTCTTCTCATTTCTTCTGAGTCAATGTCTCCCTTCTTTTGAGGGTATCATTATATTTTTTTAATTGACTGAGATGTTTGGATAGGCTTCCATGAATCAAGCCCTAATGGTTTTTGCCACCAAATCCTATTCACTTATTTTTGACTTTTATCTCTTTCTAGGATCATATGAATAAGCTTTAATGGTTGTAGCCACCAAATCATGTTCAACACTTTTTTTAATCTGAAGGGGAGAGAGAGGGGAAACAGAAGCACCCAGACTTTTACCTTCCAAACTTGAAGAAGGAATCCGCTCCAGTGTATACCAAATACCAAAGCAAGCAAATAATGTGAGGATTAGTGTTGGAAATCAGCTTCGGTTCTTTCAAACTTTGTAAGAAAGTGTGATATAGTGGCAGGATGATCAAGTTTGGTATCTTTAGTAATCTCTGCAAACAACCTTCTAAGAATGGTGCTAAAGTGTGGTTAGTCAATAGTAGATTTTTAATCATAGTCCTCTTCTTGACTCGATAAAACGCTTTGGAAAAACTAATAAATATAGATAGTAAATAAAACTCAAAAACAATAGAATAGCATTAGCGAACCTTCCACAGACCTAAATTACACTATCCCTAGTGTAATCCGCCTCGGATTGGTTAGGAGAAATTAAAACATAAGATAGTCGAATATACCAACACTGTTAGGTGTATCGATCGATGGCAGTAGGTGAGCGTCGACCGATGGTAAACCATCATCGTCGATCGATGGTGAATGTATGGTGTCGATCGATGGTTTGTTCGAACTATTGGGTAAACCTTCATATATAGAATAGATACGATAATAAGTAATAGTATAAATAATGTTAGAAACTCGTTACGCTATGTTAGAGCGCCATCGATCAATACCAATTAGAAGGCATTGATCGATGCGAGGCAGTCAGAATGAATCGCGTGTGTGTCTACTCTCCATTCTGATCATCTCTCTTTGGGTTAGCTCTGTTAGACACTCAAACACACGGTGAAAGTGAAATCCAAACAATAATAAATAAATAATTAGTCGAAAAATAGAAATGCAACAAAAAATAAACATAAGTATAAGTCTGAAAGGGAAATGAGATAAAAGATAAAGGAGTATCGAAAGACTACTCCTCATCGGATGTATCCTAGTCCTGCTGCTGCTGCTGATGTGGTGCTCCCAGTGGCGATTTGGCGCGTGTCCTCGGATGGCTGAATCACTGGCATCGTGACATCGTCTCTACCCTGGCCCATATCGCTCAACGCGCGTCCACCACGACTCGCTAGAAAGCACCATGGTCGTGTATGGGGATCTCTGGAATCTCATGGAAGGCTGGAAGAGGTGGAGGTGGCTGTGCTAGCTCGTCCGATGCGGCTGCTGCGACCGGATGTGCTGGGCGGAGGCCTCCTCTGCGTCGTACTCTGAGGGGTTCGGTGTGGATGTGATGCTCAGTTGGCTTGAATGCGAGGCACTGTATATCGTAAGAGAAGTCTGTCACCTCTCGCAGTGGAAGTGCTATCATCCTCGGTATCACGTCATCCACAAAGGACCAAAAGCGTCCCTCCTTCAGCCACTGGGTCTTTGTCAGGTGACCCTCATCCATGAAGCGCAATCCTCTCTCCACCGAACCTCCCTCTAAGCTAATGCCCAGAAAGATGAAGATGGGTGCAAGAGGCTCCCTATCGTCTCCCTCTTCGGGCCAGTACTGAAACACCCCAACCCGGAAATCATTGCAAAGTCGTAAGAAAAATTCTAAGTAAAAATAATTTGGAAATCTTTCATTAAGTAACATAAGTAAATACTGGGGTTCTAATAATAAACCAGAGTCAATATATCATAAACGTGTGCAATACTGTTCGTAAAAATTTCCATGAAAAATCCCATAACAATCCCGATATTGAATACCCCGTCCCGATGGTCTTCATCGTCCTGCGGTCCCGGTCCAATCAACTACTCATCACCTGCCATCACAAAAGGAGGCATGAGCATACAAAAGTACTCAGTGAGGACGCTCCAATACCCGCCCGACTACAGTCCAATAATCAATCAATCAACTCCCCTTTCCAACCTAGCAACATAGTCTCATTCTATCAACTTAACATTCAGTTTTCCATCATTTCTTACTTAGCCATTTCCTATTACTTATTCATTCTCATGCATCAAAACAAACAACCTAACATCCAGTTCTATCATTAATTTACTTTTAACATTTCCTAACATTCCGACCCGTAGGTCCATCAGTCTTTGGACGTAGCCAAACTTTTGGCCAAAGCCAACCTATGGCCATAGCCAAACCTGCGGTCATAGCCGTACCTGCGGTCGTAGCCGTACCTGTGGCCGTAGCCGTACCTGTAGCTGTAGCCGTACCTGTGGCCGTAGCCATACCTGCGGCGAAAGCCAAACCTGCGACCCATCGGTACATTACGGCCCTAGACAAACCTGGCGGTCGAAGACAACCTGCCGACCCGAAGGTCCATAAACGGCCGAAGCCAAAAACATACTTTCCTTAACTTAATCAAGTTTTTCTAATCCCTTACTTTCCTTAGTTACTTCAATTCTCAATCCGTTTCTATAACATTTCCCATTTAACATTTCAATTTTTTGTCAGATCAAATCTAAGTGTTTCACATAAACATCTCAATTAAACATAACATCACGCAATCTAACCGGAAAATATCCTATGAACGTATGAACGTTCTTCGATCCTTTGAGAACTATCTCGAAGAACGAAGAACAAAATTTCATAAGCAAATTCCATCATACAATTTTCATAAGAACATTATGAACAAACTTACTATAAACGAATTCTATCCAAGAACAATTCGATACTAAGGAATCAAACTAGCCCAAAATAATCTTATTGGACTGTCATGAATCACATCCTCACCTGAATTGATCTTAAAAGATCGAAAGACTCTGAACTCCAGCTGCGTTTTCCGGTGAAGGTTCCTACGGTCCTCCTTGCTCGATCCTCTCTTCCCAAACTCTCTCTCTAGAACTGCGTTCTTGCTCTGACATCTCTCTAGGATTTGCTTTGAGTTCTGTCCAAAACTAAATTCTGGAGGTCCCTTTAATACTATCCTTGGACTTGCTCACCAAGCCGAGAATTAAGTGCAGTTATTCCTTAATCAGGCAATTATGAGTCGCAAAACTTGCCCTTAAAGGCCTTGACTATCTACAATTATTTCCTTATATGCGACTCCCACCAAACCTGACCTTTCTTTCGTATAATTCCGACAATGAGGACTAGTCAACTGCTACCTTACTTTGGAACCCGATTCTCGCCAAAGTCGACGCTAGATACTTCTTTCAAGCCCAGATCCTAACAGACTCGACTCTATAACACAACCATGGAGTACCAGTTAGTCCGACTATATGACCAAGGATCCTTAGTACTTAGCATGATAAAATATAACTAAACCAACAATACTAATAACCAAAACCTCCAATGTTTCCCCTCGATACCTCGGCTTTATACTACCCGATCGTTTTGCATGATTATTTATCGCCCATTTAGTCTCCACACAGTAGCTGAATTTAAAACCCAACAATATACCCTTAGTTACCCGCCCCTAATGCCGAATCTAATTTGCCATAAACTCTCAGAGAAAAATCGAAAATTTTGTCTATTCCCAATTACTTGAACGCTGAATCACAAGAAAATGCAAACCTCCAACACCTTACAAATTTTTTTCCCCTCTACCTTACAAAGCAACCATCTTCCCGATCTTAATCGTTTAAAAATAAAAAATACTTCGGGAAAGTCCCTAAATCGTTACAAAATCTCCCCCAAAAGCTACAAAAGAGGCGAATTTGCGTCCCTGTAATCCGCCAAACCCACCCCCATCTGCCCTAAAAACATCCACTGGGAGCGTCTCAAAAAAACGACGTGGATAGTACTAGCCAATCTCATCATGCTATAAACTGCACACTACATTTTGATGTTAAGCGCCCTTTAATTATTATTTTTTTCCATTTATTTTTTTGTCACTGACCCAATCATCAAACCGTCCCCCTGCCCTCCACATATACAATTCTACCAACCGTTACCCAAGTTCGGCCCTTCCTTTTTTGGCTTTTAACCGAAGACTACATCCAATATTAACCTACCATAGCGAACTCTCATCCTCCTAGATTTTCTCTCTGGAAGCCTGTCACTTGTATGGTGTTTACTATTGCATTCGATCATTACCAAGCAACTCAAATCTTCGGGCGCTGTGAGACAATCAGTGCTCGTATTACCTTACCACTTTCCTCAGCTGAACACATGGAACACAAATCATGAAATGACATGGAGCTCTGTCGGGCAATTCCAAACGGGGACCTTATGCCTGGTCCAACTCGCACTCACATGTATCAAACAACCGTTCTACGACTCCTAAACCGGCTCCCATATAACCTCGGCCTGAACAGCCGTTCCCCATCTTTTCTTTTTTTTTTTTACGGTTACCTGTCCTTTCCTTAAAACGTCACTCTATTTTAAGTAACCCATCTCTACCACTTTGCGAATTACAGTTCCTTCCTTCGCTTTTTCTGCAATAGCCTACTTCTGCGCATACTTGGGCCTCCTTCATTTTCTCCTGAAAAACTCATCATGTCTGTCGCTTTCCTTTTATCAACAAACACGATGAGGAAGAGATTCTCCTGCCCTAAATCCCCCACTTCAATCCAACACAAAAGATCATCGGCCAGCCCACTGAAAAACAGCATACCATCCCTTTTCATCCCTGGCCAATGGCTTAAGTTACCGTCTAAGAGTCATGCGGTACATACTTCGCTTGACCCCCGGAGGTATGCGAGAACTTAGAATGGGCAATTGTGCTTCCTTCCAGTACACCTTCTCTCTTAAGCTTCTTGTCTGTTTGCGGACACTATACTCAGTCCATTGGCAAGAGTGCCCATCGTGCTCGTTGTAGTCCCGCGCATCTGTTCCTAATACCCCCCCCCCCCCCACAACAACACCATCTGTCGATCAGCTGTAAAACGCAGTCCTGTTTCAAGTCTTACCCCTATGCGTGCCAACCTTATTGTTGCGTGTCAAGTAGCGTCAGCTAGATTTCTACAACGCTTCCAACTCTCGAAAGCTCTAGACAAAAACAAACAGTCGTTAATCTGTCCCTAACAACATTAACCCGCTAGACAATCTCCCCCCTAGCATCGAAATCCAACCCTATCATTCGTTCGCAGCCCGCCCCCCCCCTATTCCATCTCTTTCGCGAGACACTCACCTCGTTCAGGCCCGACTCAGTACATCAGCCTTACAAAGTTAGCCAATAAATTCTTGCCGGTTTGTAAAAGCCATATATCTAAACATAGTCTGCCACCATCTCCAATCCATCTTCTGATTCTTTAGGTCAACTCTGGCTTGCGAGTGATGATTAAACTTAACGTCTATAGCCGTCCGTAAACACATGTGGACTTTTTCCCCAATAAAGTATGACCGACCAAATTCTGAGTGCAAACTACCACTGCTGCCATCTCCAAACGTGAGTGGGACAATTCTCCTCGTGTTTCCTCAGCTGTCGCAGCACGCATTAAGCAATCACACTTCCTTCTGTGCATCTAAGATCGACCAACCTACTCCCAACACTCTTGCGTGAAATGCCGTCAGGTGAACACAACATAATGCCACTCCATAGCTGAGGCAAATAAACTTAGCACTCAAGATGTACTACAATTAACCTCTATCCTTCAACCTCGTAAAGCTCGCCTCGCATCCTCTACAGTCCGCCTCGCTACTTCACATCCTATGCCCGTTATCCGAGAACCGAATGGTTTAGCTAAGCCTTGCAACGGCCGCTTCAAAAAACCGACTATTCAGAATCCTTATATCCCCCGCCAATGAACCCCAAGAACCCTGATTTATGTGAGGCCTGCGCTTCCCGGCCTTGGCCAATTTGCGGCATGCCACGCCAACCTTTTCGAGATCCGCAGTGCCAACTCCTTCTTCGAGACCACGTATGGCCTAAAGAACGCCAATCATGCTGTTGCCCACCCAAAACATGCACTTGCTTCCTAAATAAGCCCTTAGCAAAAGCTTCTATGTTCCCTCAGTTTCTCCTTATTCAACCAGCCCTGAAGATGTGTGCCACCCCTCCCGTGTTTCCTCTGCGCACTTTTCAGTGAGAACACCCAAATTTATCAATAGACAATATTACAAACTCATCCAAGCAACTGGTATGCGAACACTTCTGATCATCAGCCCTTAATAAACGCCAGCTGCGAAGCATTATTGTCAACTAATCCTCACGCGATATCGCCTATTGACCCATCGAATTCCAAAGTGGTCATACCTAACGTCCTGAATGCCAGTCTTTCTAATGTTCTTGCTCTCCAATAGGCCGAATTGATGATAACCCGGATGTCATCAATCTCCAATGAGCAACCATGTATGCCTCCCTGATCTTTGGAAGCATTTTATATTTATATGAATCAAATAACTCATCAATTACAAGAACTATCTAATTACCCAAAGCACTGGGGCAGTAAAGGCTACATTTATTTCTTTTATTGCTCACTATGGTTTCAGCCACCTCAAATATCTGCGAAGCAAACTACCATCCTTCTTTTTGGCCCAAAACGAACAAACATGCTGCACCCCACTGCGTGAGCACCTGCCTTTGGCCGCTAATGAATTCCCTTCACTTCGATTCAATTTCCAATCCAGAATGCTTTTTTCAACTCTCCCATTTCCGTCTGCCCGAAGCCACTCTACTATGCGTTACCAGCGGCCTTGCGCATAAAAATGAGCCGAGCTAAAGCTTTCCAGCGGCAACTCTATCGTAAATGGTTCATTCCACACGTTGCGGTAATCCGAGTGAGCTTTAGGAAAAAATCTATCAAATTCTCTCCCGATGACCACTCGCAACTTTCTTCAAAAACCACGCTTCCCGCCGTGCCGCACCAGCAACGAGGATTCTTTTCAAAATGAACGACTCGACATTCCTTCCCACTCGACAATACAACTACAGCATCCATTATGCTATTGTACTGCCCTTAATACCATAAAAGCAGCTTATACTGTTGAATCCGGAACCGATATGATACGCGGAATTCGCAGCTCTTCTCTTCTGTCTCCTGTTAGAAATACCCCAAGCTTTCCTTTAATTCCAACTAAAGTATCACTCCAAAATTCGCATAGTTCAAATTATCTTAGCCTCCCATAGTATGCTTAGCCAGTTCACCCAAGAATTTCTATCAATACCCCTTGATGGTTAGCCACCGATCAGATCCGCCAGGCATGTCCACAACGACTACTACAATGCACACATCTACGAGAAATAGCATGCCGACTTTCAGCTATCGCCCCACCACCCGCCGCGATGAACCATTATCCTTGATGCTTTTGACTTTCGAGACCAGTCTGTAGACACCCAACAACACAAACCCACTTTCAGGACGAACAAATTGAATTTACGCTTGCCCCGGAGCTCAAACAAAGAGTGAGGTTTCAGTTCTCC
>CAJHQP010008549.1:0-26420 GCA_905132765.1 Moricandia arvensis | reverse complement strand
CCTAGTTTACACCACTTCTTCAGATCCAGCATCAGTGAAGAGAAGACATGCTCTGTCGCAAGACGTTGCTGACTTTCTTTCTCTAAAAGAGAATCAAAACACAAAAACAGTTAGAAAATCAATTCTCCACCTAAATTAATAAGTGCAGCTTGGGATTCAAAAGCTTTAGGAGTCTTAAGCATGGAACCATTCACAAGAGTTGTAATCTCGTTAGCTCTGTAACTCGCCTAGAAACAAAAATAATACTCCCTCTATTTCTAAATAAATGTCACTTAGACATATTTCACACATATTAAGAAAATGAATAAATATACTACTATGCCCTCATTTAATGTATATTTATTTAAATAAAAATAATTTTTAAAAACATCTATTGGCTAGTTAAAGGGGTAAGAATGTGATTATATGGTAAAAGTTGCATTGAAAATGTAAAGTGACATTTTTTTGAAACAAGAAAAAAATGGTAGAATGACACTTATTTAGAAACAGAGAGAGTAATCAATCACATAGTTTTCAATCCCAAAAAGACAATCAATCAATCCTTCATTAATGAGATTAAGTTATACTATGAGAACTTCATCTTTTATAAAGAGATTACTTACATCGCTCACATCGTTCACTTTGGTTTTGGCAATGGCATGATCTCCGGCTCTTCTTTTTTTTTCTTTTTTTTTGCGTCCTAAAAACTATTTTATTCCTCAAACTAGAGGTGACATGGATAACCAGACTGAAATAGAACAGCCAATAAAATAGAGAATTCTATGGAAAGGCCTAGTACACCTAACTAAAGAATCTGAAATCTGGTTTTGCGATGGGTAATCTTGAAATCCGAAAAGCAGATCTTCAGTGTCTCTATCTTTTCCAGCTTTGTTGCAAATTTTGGCCAAGCATAGAGTTCATTAAGCATGTTGATCAAATCCAAACAATCCGTGTCAAAGATCTGACAAGTCGAATATTGAAGCATATTCTCCCTCGCCCAGCCTAGTGCTTCCAACTCAGTATACATGGCTGATTCTCGGCGATTAAAATTCCGTGTACCCATAATTTCAACCTTTCTCATCCTATCCATCCAGACTCATCCGCATCCACTAAATTGTGTTGTAGGTGTCCATGATCCATCTATCATGCATATATTCCTCAAGCTTAAGACTTGATGATCCTCAACACTATGACCTTGTGGGGCTTATGGTTCTTTCTCATTAGCTTTGAACCATGCTTGACACTCACTTTCCGCAAAGCGAACTAGTTCCAATGGATATGTGTCTGTTCCCTTATTGATTTTATCATTTCTGGCATTCCAGATGTACCAGATTATCCACGAATAAGGATCTGTGTCTAGTTCTGGTTCAACAATATTGTTTTTCCTCTAGAAGAGGTAATCTATATTAGCATAAATTCTCTTCTTATTCCTCGTTTTCTGAGTGTTATTTCAATGTTAACCCAAAACCAAGCGTGTACACCGTGAAGGAATATGCCCAACGGATTCGGAGTAGCTAATGTGGAGTAAATGAATATAATACCTACCATAAACGATTCATGAATCAAGGTACGGATTTATGGTTTAGCGAAAAAATGGTTAACAAAATTAGATTAAACGACTGTGTTTTATTCAATGGCATTAGATTATAAATATTTAGAAAAAGTTAGTCAATTGAAATTTGTACTTCTTTTTAATAGTTTAGATTCAATATTTATTTTTCTCTTCTTTAAAAATTTAAAACATATGTTAATTAGTTTTTATATTTTGAATATTTAGTTACATTTGACACAAATTGTGCTACATGCATATTTAGATTACATCATAAGCTAATTACAATTACTTATTGCGTCTGCACCATCACGTGTATTAAATTTTGTATATAGTAAATATTATGCTTTGAGAAGTTTTATATAATCAATATCCATTTATAGGCTTTATTATTTTAATATTTTTCATTCAAAATTATTTTAATATGTTTGACTCGAATATGGTAATTTTGTGTTTTGCACAACTCAAATATTTGTTCTGTTGTGGAAGGATTGTCTTTCTCATTAACATATCGATCTTTATATACATGGTCATAGACCGTCATAGAGAAAGAGATAAACACTATAAGGAGGAGATAATGATAACTATAAATATGGATAATAACTAATGTCAACCACCTAGAGATTTATCCTTAACACTCCCCCTTGGTTGACACATCTGGTTCAGAGATTGTTACATGCTTTTGATGTTGCCTCATTAAAACCTCTCCTGGTAAACCCAAAACCCAATGTGGTAAAAAGGTAAGCCAGGACAGGAAAAAGAGTACAACACATGTAACTCCCCCTGATGAATGCACCACTGTAGATGATGCATTCCTATCTGGTGTCTGAGCTTCCGGAACGTCGAGGTTGCCTATGACTTGAAGATGATCAGTTGGATTTTCCCTTGAATGAACTTGTAACTTTTGGACGTCTTTATGTCTTCTGGAACTCCATTAAGATGTGGTCATGACGTACATCTTTGATGCTGATCACTCTGTGTCTTGGTTGGACGGATGGCACTCGACCGGTACTCAGATGGACTTTTAATCTGCGATTAAATCTTACTCGCAGGTTCTTTCATGTTCCACGGATATTCTAGTCTCATGGTTTAGCCATGACGTGGACATTTTATATAGGGTCATCGACCAATCATATATGAATCATCTTTAGATTCTTATGGACACGCCTAGTCCATTTGGTCATATGTTAATTGTATATGCTAATGGTTTTGTCCATTATGGTCGATCTTTCTTTCTTATCTTTTGATATATCCATGTTAGGTAATAGACCTTATCTATCACATCCATAACCTATGAGTGTATGAGGTTATCTCATTAGTTGCTGCAATAAGTTTTATGATCTCATCAAACTATGGATCTGCAGTCAAATACACTTATGGACCTTATACATGGCTTATCGACCTTTCTTGCTTTTAGCAATACCATATCTATTAGGATTCAATTTGGCATACTTCTAGTCACTCTTTTAGTTCATTATGGTTTCCTTTATCCATAGGTATAAGTTTATGGTCGTGCCTTTACTTCTGTCCCATACTATAACTTTAAAACATCACGTACCATACATCCCTCTTGATGGTGTCCCATGACCTTCTTGCATTAGATCAAGCCGCGTGCTGATGTACCAATATTATGGTCATGGACCTTACTCACACATATCTGTAACTTGTCAATGAATGACTAATGTTGCTATAACAACTTTGTCTTATGTGTGATGATGTGTAGGTATAGTTTGGTGCACTATCTTTGTTCCTTAGGACCTATAATGTTATACCATGTTTTGGACCAATATACTAGTCATCCCTCATGGATGATTGGACTTAGAATGTAAGCGGACCTAGCCTTGGTTGGTATGTACTTTAGTATGGACCATACGACTTTCTTAGCCTCTCCATACGTCCACTTATTATGAAGTTTGGTCGTATTGATTCCAACACTCATACCAATGACTTAGTCATTTGAACCATTCATTCTATTCAAGAATTGGCTTAGTATAAACACAAGGGTTTCATACATCTTTATATAAACATATGGACTGATTGTACTAAGTATTTTCTTAGTTTTTCACATTACTTGCAGCTGCATAATTTCAATCCATAAACAGCTTAGGAACATGCTGTTCTTTGAGAATTTCTTTTCTCACTTTCTTGTTTTCTTTTAACCATTCATCCAGTGAACCATATGCTACCTACTACATACTTACATGTCAATTTATTGACCAGACTTTGTCAAATTTAGTAGCCTCCACCACATTGGAGTATATCTCCTTATAAAGTGTTCCTTAATCTCTGTGAGTATCCTTGTGTCATCAAGCTATGCTTGAATGTCTTTTACTATCTCACGATTTTCTCACAAGATTCTTTTATTCATCACTGGTTTTTATCTGATGGTGTTTCTATGGCCAATACGCCCATCACTCTTTATGTATATTCCAACCCCACGGTTTCTTTTATTTTATGAGTACTCTTTTGTGGGTTCATGATCCTCGCTTATATCTCTATGATCAAGTGCTACTTATCTTGCGCATTTTTATATCATTGGTATCGATACCCTTTATGCGTTCCATTGTACTCCAGACATGATCCAATTGGTTTGAGATCTTGTTATCTAGGACCTTCAATACCTAGCAGCTTGGCGTCCCAAGCTACATGGTCTGGTACCTTAGATGTTTCAGCTGGCCAGCCTTATCTCTATGTCTGGTCTGGTTTCCCTATTGACCTCGGATTTCATATTTTATGCACCTTTTCTCTTTTCCGAGGTTCTTTTTCTTATGGAACATATTGGTCTATCTATAGTAGACTCTGTAGCAACTTGTTTGTGTCTCTTCTAGGACATCAAATTCATTTGGTGCTGAGCTGGTATGACCTTTTTCTTTTCTTTCTCGGGTCTATGTGTCTGGCATCTAATTTAGCTAGCTTTGCATAATCTTTCTTTCTTTAGACGTCTTAAATCATATTCTCTGGTCTGAGGATCTTGCCAAGACAATGATGGTCAATACCATTCTCTTTTTCTTATCATATCCAGCTTATATCTTTCTCCTTTTGATGTTGGATAGTAGGATTCATAATTATTCAATCCGTGTATCTGGCCACAATCTGATCACCCATATTTGGCTCAAGGTTTCTTTAAAACTTGTGGGAGAAAGACAAACTTATCCAACATATATTCCCAATCATCTTCAGAGGTTCCATCTTAGACGGTACATTTGTTTGTGGTGGTTTGTTTAATAAAATCTCAAGATGGTATATGTCTGGCTTTATGACCCGTATTCATTCTGAGATGGGAATATCTATGCTTACTTATATGGCCTGATGCATACATTGCATTGTACATGTAAATTCATAATGTACCTAAGCATTAGGCTGGACGTGGATTGTGTACCACCAAGAGATCTTGAATCTCTAAGCCTTTTATGACATGGTTACAACCTATGTTGCACGAATTTGATGTATGGTCATGTATCACTGGGTTTAATCCTCACTCCCCCTCATGAACATACTCATTTTCCGTGATGCTTAGGACAATAAAGCCTAAGGAGTTTCCCTTGTGTACATGTTACACAACGTGAGATCTTATGGGATAACTCTGGTGCCTTTGCAATAGCAATCATGTTTAGACCTGGACGGCTAATCCAGTCATGCCATTAAGTGTAATTTCGTGGGTATACCAATTTGGGTATCCATGGCTCTTTTTGCCTCTTAACATACTGATCCTTAGCATAGTTTAGATCAGTAGAGTACATAAGTATAGTTCTGGGCGGTTTTTATTTCAAATCTTTCGTAGGAATCCTATTTTTTCCTTTCTTACCCATTGTTTCTCATTTGGGGAAACCATTTATACTTAATCTTTATAATTCAATGGGTCTCATGGGTGAATATAGATCATTTGGATCTCTCTAGCCCTTTAGGCATTGCATAGTTATTTTAACTAGGCAACTATACTCTTTAATCTTTTGTACTCATCTTAAAGTATGAATCATATTTTCTATAATATAAGCTTTATTATTTTAATTTTCGTTTTTTTTTTTCAAAATTTTTTTTTTCGAAATTTTTCATAAATAGGTGCTTTGTATTATAATAATAATAATAAAACTTATTCATTTCATAATATAAAGTTTAAAACAAAGCACCACAGGAAATAATAAAAAAAACGAAACATAAAGCTTAAAAAAAATTCAGAATGTCTAAAGGCTTAAACAATAGCCGGCCAGTCCATAATAACACCTTGGACATGGCTTACATTGATTCTATATTCAATGTATAGACCTATCTCATCATCTATATGAGTCCACCCGATTTTTCTTTTCTTAGCTTCTTCAGCATTGGCGTATATCGCCTCACATGTTAGGTTCTCAGAATGTATCATGAGTTTGTCAAGTTTATTGAGGTTGTATTTCCTTTTCTGCTTCTTTTGCTCATTGGCCAAAAGGTATGAGGGAAGGTCGTAATAGGTTGTGAAACCTTTAGCCTTATGTGATAACAAAACTTCATTTGAATGGAATGTGTCACGAGTTTTGTTTAACAAATCATTGTTTGTTATCACTTCACCACATAGTCTAAGACTATAAGTGATTCTCATAAGAGCAGAGTGATAGTCATCCACAGATTCATAATCCTGGAACCTCAGAGCTTTCCATTGTTTTTCTGATTCATATAACAATGGCTCAAAGAACATGGTGTTCAATCTTGACCAGAGATCATAAGGATCGTTGATGTAGCTGCACTCATCTTTTAGATCCTCCACGAGATGCTTTCTCATTATCAAAATAGCTCTACGCCTTTCGCATGCAAGGGTGTCATTGCCAAATTTGATACACTTCCCGAGTCCTTTAGACTTCAAATCGGCTGAAGTGTTCATTGCCCAATCAAGATAATTGTCTCCATTGAGATCAAGGGCATTGTAATCCGAGTGATGGAGTCTCGACATCTGAATTTAATAATAGATTCATACTTTTAGATATAATAATTATATTATTATTTATTTGTATATACTTTATATACATAGGGAGGTATATATATTTTCTTTATATATAAATAATTTTATAAATATATATATATATATATATTATTTTTATTTTTATTATTATTTTTTTTTTATAATTATATATACTTTATATATATTTGTAATTATACAATGTTAATTATATTAGTTATAATTGTATACAAATTTTTTTTTATATATAATTTATACTCGTATTATTATATACGGTTTATATCTAATAATATATATATTCAGTTTTTATAAATATAGTTATATAATTGAGAAATATCTTTTAATATATTTATATATATACCGTATATGTTTTTTTTTTTAAAAATCGGATGGGTTTGTTTTGATTTTTTTTTTTTTTTTTTTTTTATAAAAAAAATGATATCTTGTGGAGGAAGAAATATCTTCTTCTCCAAACTCCATTAAAGTCCATTAGAAGAAGAAAAAAAAACATAGCAATCAATGATTTGAATGAAAACATAACTTGGGTAAGGGGCGGGTTATGGTCTATAATGCAAGCGAGTTCAATGTTCAAACTCTAACCTTAGTCAAGTTCAAGCTAAGATGAGCGATCAATCTTACGAATGTGTTCAATGTTCAAGCAAGCCATGATCGAGATGATTCAAACTCCATTATCATACGGTATAACAGATGATGAATGGTAAAAACATAAACTAAACAAGCGATGGTTATGAATCATATGATCTATATCAAGTTCTTTGGTTCTCAGGTTAAACGAGCAAAACGGATACGCGAGTTCAAAGTGGTTCATGGATGCAAGCTTACGACACAAGCAAGACGTATACAAACAAAAAAAATCTCGGTTTTAAGTTTCATAAAAATTAGGCAAGATGATGATGATGAAACAAAACGAATTCAAGTTTCATGATTAAGGTTTCACAAGATCTATATAAATTTCAGTTTCATTCAAACAAATCAATGTGATCAATAAAGCTATAATAAACAATCAAGGAGCTGGTATATAAACGACATGATCAATCGAAACTTATAAACAAGCTATCAAGCTCTCGGGTTTAGACAAAACAACTTTTACAGATTAGAGTTTAATAAACGGAGACATGATCATGCGGCTTACACGACAACCTTACGGATTTAAAAAAAAAAACGTAATAATATGTTTTCAGAAAAAAAACTATAGTGTATGAGATCTTATACGGCATGATATGTAGTGTTAGGGTTTATAATCAAATCACATGCGGATTGCATGTGTATGATAGGGTTTCTTTTTAAGGTTCTTATTAGATCTAGGGTTTAGACCTTTACCTTGTTTTCGTGTGCTAGTCGGACCACCGAGAGGGCTAGGTTTTTTTTTTTCTTTTTTTTCTTTAGCTAGGGTTGGCGGGTCGTGCTGATAACGTGTTGTGGAAGGATTGTCTTTCTCATTAACATATCGATCTTTATATACATGGTCATAGACCGTCATAGAGAAAGAGATAAACACTATAAGGAGGAGATAATGATAACTATAAATATGGATAATAACTAATGTCAACCACCTACAGATTTATCCTTAACATGTTCTTTATTATCGTTTATTATCGTAAATTTTTCTTGAGTTTACCAGAAAAAAAAAACTATTTTGATTGAGGAAAATCGCAAAAGAACTACATTAGTAGAAAATAGGCATTTATCACTACAATAGGAATGTTTGTATACACATCATAATGTTAATAATAATAGAAACTGATATAAGATAAGTGACAAAGTGTTTCTTATTACAAACATTTGCATAATTTCCATCGCACGACCAACCTTACAAATGATTAAGAATTTCCTCACTTACGACGCTGAAATCGCATAGTAAATTCTTGCAATGAGATAAGGACTTGTTTCAACCTCTCCTTAGCCGATTCATCGACCAAGTTTCCTTCCACATCAAATTTCTCAGGCAGTTGGAATGCATTGAGAGTAAATTCTGGTTTGTTGATAAAATGAAGATCAAGGAATACTCCGATTTGGCGAAGATGATATTGAGATACTCCTCCACCAAATATTCCACCGGTGCTAATGATAGCAGCGGGTTTCTCGGCCCAAACATTAGGAGGTCGTGAAGCCCAGTCGATCGCGTTCTTTAGAGGAGCTGTTATAGTAGTTGTATAAGGAAACAAAGAAAAATGATCAAGCAGCATATATATTTTTGGATCTATGTACATTTTAGACATTGATATAATGCTTAGGTATTTTCAATTTGCTATAAATGATTAAGAAAATGCAATAAATGGTTGTTCAATTTATATTTTTTTTTGTTCTGAAATTGACCTTTGAATGAAAAGAGATAAACAAAACTTATTTACATACTAACATTTTATATTAAATCATATTTATACTATTATGTTTTAAAAAAAACTGAACAACAACTTATCAAAATGGAAATTTACCAAAACTCTAGAGTCCCGTTTTACTGCAAAAATCACGAAACTTGCAAAACACCATAACCGCATAAGGTAGATCTCAAATGATTTGTATTAAAACGATAGATTCACTATTATTCAAATATGAATTTTAAAAATCAAAAGTTATTGAATACTATTATATTAAAATAGAGTTCTATTTTATCGACTATTTGGACTATAAAAAATTGTAACAGTCTAACTTAAACTAATCTAATTAATCATTATCATAAAATGTTTTTGAATCTAACCAATAGAAATAAATATAAACATATCCACTCAAAATCACAATGGAAAATCATTAAATGGTCTTATTTTTATTTTCCATGAGTTTATTAAATGTTTACTTTCCTTTTTTGTTAACGAGATCAGAAATATTATGAAATAAATCAAATTTTATACAATGGATATATTTATAATATTATGTGGACCCTCAACACTTTCATGCATATTTTTTTTTATTTTTTGTAATTAAATATATATATTCATGTAATGTATTAGTTATTAATATATTTTATGCATATTATCATGTAATGTATTGACGAATATCATTAATATATTTTTGGTTTGCACACGATTTATGTGAAAAATAAACTATGATATTATATATTCAATTCTATTTAATCAATTTACTACACCTCATGAGTGATACATCATGTCTATGTATTAATGTGTGATACAATATACTATATACTTTATTAATATATTTATGGTATCAGAGCTTATACGCTTGCGTTATGGTCAATATAACCATTGTTTATGATTAATTGTTTTAAGAAGTCTGGAAAACAGCTCTCTCAAAAATATGTACTTTGCATTCTTCATCCATCTATTATAGTTTACAATTTTCACTTTTCCTAAAAGTAAAAGTCATTATTTCCCTTCTAATATTAATTCTCTATACGAGATTGAATACGTTCCGTGCGATCAATTACCCAAAACTACCCTTCCTCTGGTAAATTTATACGAATACTTTGCAAAAAAACCTAGCACCTTCACGGGCAAAGGCGTTTGTGAATTCAGAAAACCGTCCTCCAATCAGAAGGTCATGGAGTATGTTCAGTCCAGCAAGTTCTCATCTTGCCAAGTTCTGGCCACGGAAGAAGAACAATTTATCTTTCTGAACTTCTGGAAGAACTTATCCAGACTGTGGCAGTAACATGGTTATACTCACCTCCACTTTGGTGTAGTGAGAATTAATTTGACCATACATACATTAAAAGGTCTACCAGTCATAGCCCACATAACTTTAATCGACTCTCGATTAAAGTCATATCAGCAAGTTTGCATCGAAACGGTTCAAACAACATTAAATGCAGGAATGATATTCATAACACTGTTTCGAAACTTTAATGTTTCGTTACAAAACCCAAATAAGTCATTCAAGGTTCAACTTTAACTAATCAGAGCGCCATGCAAGAAAATAGTGTAGTAGCTACCCTACATCACTAGACCGTTTACCGAATTCAGGATCATGCTCCTGATCTTATGTTACCCTCATCTTGATGAAGAAATTTATCTCGAAGTCTCATCTGCATCCCAAGCACCCAAGTCTACACAGATTCCCGACAGATATCGCGCGAAGAGTTACTGCGTCGACTACCAGAATCATGGGTGAAGAGTTATGAAAAACTTCATCAAGCTATCCAGTTGCTTAGTCAATCGTTAGAAGTCAATTTTCATTCTCGAAACGATGGAACAACAAAGATCAAATTTGAAAAACCACGGTCCTCATCATTTCAGAAACAAGTGTTCACTCAGTTTGCAATACAGATTGATGAACGAGACCTTTACGGGCCAGCAATACATCAAGCCCTTAAACCAATTTCTTTTGGTCAAGATGGAACGGTAGTCTATCCTTTCATTGATGAGAATGGACAACAATATTTTGATTTATGCTCATGTACAGCTTGCATAGAAGCAGACTACGAATCCGATGAAGATATTCGCAGACGACGATGGAAAAAGAAAGATCCACTCTAAAAAGATATCTCAAAGGAGACACTTCGGTAGGTCTACTCGGTGAAGGAAAATACGACTTCATAGTCCAATATTCTGACAACAAGAAGGAGCCGAAACATCAAGTCATAATGATAAATCTGGATGATTTTCCTCCAAGAAGATTTCATCAGGAACAACATCACTCATAGCCCAAAAATTCTCTCAAAAGCTATCAACTCTTCTGGTCCCGATCAGCTGAGCCAAGCGGAAAAGGTCCTAAACTGGCAAACGGATAATTCCCCCGCTCATAATCAACTATTATCAACTATAAATCATAAAGTTGAGCAATTGACGGAAAATTACAATAAAAGTTACACAGCCTTCAAGGTTCAACGTCTGGATTATGGCAACTTGGTGTTCATCCAGAAGAAAGGTACAAAACTGCATTTTGTCTACCGAATCGACATCTTCAATGGAACGTCTTACTTTTGGACCTCAAGACCGCACCATCCCTATTGAACAAGAAATGCTCTGTATCTTCAAATCTCTCCTCCTTACGGCCCTGATATATATCGACGATATCTTTCTATTCTCATCAAATGAGAAGGAACACATCCAGCTTCTTTAAAATTTTCAAAGAATTGTCATAGCGGGTTGTTACATTTTTGGAGAAAATATGTGTGGGATTCTTCAAATGATTTTGTCGTTATTTGTTCTTTGATTTTTGTAAACTCTTGAGAGACCGATTCTTCAATTGCGAATAAACATGGAATTGTTGTGAAGGCTTTGTAGAGATTTTCCATCTTATGTCTCATCGTTCGATTGAGATATCAAAGGCTTTCTTAAAGGCATAGTATGAATCTCATCCCAATATTATATCCTTTCCATGTGCAGTAGAACCAAGTAGTTCGGTAGTAATGGCGAATCTGGGAAAAGTTCGATTGTTATTTGTATGGACTTGAGCTTGATGGTCAATGAACCAGAGTTTTCAACACGAAACTCTTGTTGATGAGGTAGCCACATATATGGTGAGAGGATTTTTGGATTTATTATCGTTGTATGGGCTCCGGTTAGTTGAAGCTGAACCTTGAGTGTCTTTAAGAGGATTTAGGTTTTGTTATGAAACATTAAAATTTGGAAACCATGCTATGAATACCGTTCATGCATTTAATGTCGTTTAAACAGCTTCGATACAAGCTTGTTGATATGACTTTAATCGAGAGTCGATTAAAGCTATCCGGGCTATGACTGGTAGACCTTTTCTTGCATGTAAGGTCAAACCAATTTTTACTATACCAAAGTGGAGGTGAGTATAACTATGTTGCTGCCACAGTCTAGGTAGGTTCTCTGGGATGTCCAGAGAGATAAATTGATTTCCTTATGTGGCCGGAACTTGGTAAGATGAGAACTTGCTGGACTGATCATACTCAGACTTTCCGATTGGAGGACGGTTTTATGAATTCATGACGCTCTTGACCGAGAAGGCACTAGATTTTTTTGCAAAGTATTTGTATGGATTTACCAGAGAAAGAGTAGTTTTGGATAATTGATTGCTGAAACGTAATCGATCTCATACATGGAATTAATATTAGAAGGGGAATAACAACTTTTACTTTAGGAAGAGTTGAAATTGCAAATTGAAAAATCGATGGATGAAGACTACGAAATAGACATTTTTGAGATATTCTAAATGAAAATAATAGAATAATAAGTCGTTATAGTTTTTTGTTATCAAATTGGTCTAGATTAATTTTATACTAAAAATCTCTTCTAAAAAAACCAGCATGAAGTCCAAAATTAAATATTTACTGAATAAAATTGTGTACAGTTATTTTTTAAACTAATTAAAAATTAAATTGCTAATGGAAACTTAAAAATTAAAGTCAGTCTACAAATAAAGAATATCCGCGGTGAGCGTGGACTAAACTCTAGTATAACTTTAAAATGTCCTTTAAGATATATGGTCATTAGAAGTTTTTTAAATAACAATTTTAATATATTTTCTTACTAATTGAAAGTGTTTTCTGATTTTCTTACCTATAACTTATAAAATTTAAATGTCATGGTTTTAAATGAGATTTTAGGGTGTTTAAAATCACTATAATTTTCATAATCTGTCTATAATCTTCTAAACGTTATTTAAATCAAATCAACTCAAATATTTTTAATTCATATAATATCATTATATTAATAATTCATCATTTTATGTTTTTTATATATTTCATAAATATAATATTCCTAATTTATCAGAAGTATTGTAGATATTTTTAAATAGTAAAATCTACTTAATAACTTATCATTTTATTTTTATATATTTCATAAATATAGTATTTATAATTTATTAATTTTAGTTAAAATTTATTTTTATTGTTTTCAATATATAAAGTTAGATTATTTTGTTATTTTATTGTATAAATAGTTTGATGATAGAATAAAATAGACATTTAAAGATACACCTTTCTAGTATACTAGTACAACTAGGTTAAGAGCTTCGCCTTATGCATAATGAACATTATGTATACAAAATATTTTTACATATTATTATTATTTTGTGTATATTTAGTATTATGAAATAATAAATGTATTAAATAATTGAAAATAGAGTAACTATTATGTATATATTAAATTGTGATAAGCACATAAATCTAAACAATGCTTATTTAAAATAATTTTTTTATTGAAAAATAAATTCAAACAATCATTTTATTTATTTTATATGGTATATTATTAAGCTTAAATGATAGTGAAATAGATATATAATATATTTTAATATGAACATTTATTAATTGAAGCTTTCTTACTCATAAGATTTTATTAACATTTGTATATTTTCTTATAAAACAAAATTAAACCATTAATCAAACAAATATTATTTCAGATTTTTAATAGTTTTAGTAATTTTTAATTTTTAAAAAACATTTAATGCAAGTTTCAAGATTAAAATATTAAGCTCTCAATACTTTTCAAGACAAATTTTAAAATTACCATATATATGATATACATTCTAATTTAAACTATGCTATATATATATTTTATATGGATATCTATTAAATGAAACTTCATATTCATATGATTTTATGGAATCTACAATTTAAATCAAAAATAATAATATACAGTTAAAAAAAGTGATGGACGATACAAAAATTATTATCAAATTTTAATTATTCAAGATTGTTAATTTCATATGTATGTTAATAATATTAGGTAATTTCGTAATTTTATTTATTGAAAATGAAGAATATGTTTATACACTATTAATCAATTAGATGGTTAGTTTAGTAAGAAAATAATATATATTTAAATATACCAATCTATTTTTAAATATTTTAAGAATCATCTAAATATGAATATTCTCATTTGATATAAATT
The DNA here is from genome assembly GCA_905132765.1 of Moricandia arvensis. Lineage (NCBI taxonomy): Eukaryota > Viridiplantae > Streptophyta > Magnoliopsida > Brassicales > Brassicaceae > Moricandia > Moricandia arvensis. Next base: position 12,184 of record CAJHQP010008549.1, on the reverse strand, counting down.
CTAATTTAATAGATATTCAAATTAAAAAGATATAGTAACTAAAATTTCAATGATCATAAATGTCACAACTTCTCACAAACCGAATTCAAATGGCAACAACAGTAAATAGAGTAATTAATGTGAGAATTAAAGCCAAATCAGTTGTTACAATCAGCGTGTTCCTGATATTTGCATATGAAGACAAAGATGAACAATGATTCAGGCTTGCACTACACGGCTTATCTAACTAAATCCAGTTTGATAAGTTCTTAATAAAACAAAATCCCTATAGCCTTCCATAACCTAATTTTTCATGTAGCAAAAAAAATTGACATCTCACATGTCTTACCACATTCTACAATAAAGCCAAAGAAGATATCATTTTGACTCAATCTTAACCATCAAATTTTGCCTCAACAAAAACATACGTATTCCAGCTTGACAGTGAAAACCCATAATAACGTTTTGAAATACCTGAGACAGAGTAGTTATACTCAGGGGAGGCGAACAGAATGCTATCGGCTTCAAGGATCTTCTGCCGGAAAGCTTCGACGGCAGCAGGATAGGTACCATTTATTTCCAGATCTGTATTGATGAACGGCAATGGAGATATGTCGATATACTCTATCTCCATTCCCGACACCGATTTCTTCGTCAAGTCCATGGCTGAAAAACACCAAAAGTTAATAAACTAATCTTTCAAAAAGTATATATATATATATATATATAAGCTATACAACTTAACCATTTTACTAGTCAATTTATATGACGTCAAATCTAACATGTTGATTTTAACCATTCAAAATAACAAGATTACTCTTGAATTTTACTTTCCATCTTTTCATTTGAGGAGAGTAAGCCAAAAGTTTTGAAAAAGAAATTATATATACCGGCACGGAGAAGACCATTGTGGTAAGAGCCTTTCCGGAGGGATCCAGAGAGAGCAGCCACTTTGATCAATGGCTTCGCCCCCGTTACTATCTCCATTTTCTCTGATTAGAGCTTGACAGTTTGTATAGAGATGAAAATATATTAAGTGAATGAACAAACAAAAAGCTGGTTCCACTAAACTAGTGATCGGCCCTACATCCATTAAGATATCTTATCATAATGGGCACTACTGACAAACAAATGAAACAATAACAAAAATGGTTCGTCATCAATGACATTATCTTTTCAAATCCAAAGCCGAAATGGGACTGAAATGCTTTACCCGTGTTTCTTATTGACCAAAAAACATTAAACTACTCTACATTCTTAAAACTCGAACACTAAACCTACCAGTAATATTAAATCTTAACTTTCAATCACTAAACTCTTATATATATACAAATTTCTTTTTACATTTTAATGAATGTTATTTTTGTGATTTCCTCTATATGCGCTATATCTTAATTTTTTTTTTGATTTATTGCTATTTAAAATATTTATCTTATCTTTTTATCCTTTAAAATGATGGACAACGTGAATGCCCCATGAGTTTCTTTGTCCATTTGTGACGCTTTTACTTTGAGTTGCAGATATCTATCATTAGCTTGCCCCTTGATCGCACAATAGCAACATAGTGGTTGTAATAGTTACTACTATCAAATACTAGCTATGGTGAAGGAAAGAAAATCAAGAACATGAGTTAAAATATCCAAATCAGTGCTAACCTTTGGATGTGTTAGAACTTGAGCATTAATGTAACCAGAATAAAGAACAAATGAGATTGATGAGAATAGAATAACCAGTTTACAAAAATATGAAATCTAGGAGAGAGGCATTGAAGTTTGGAAGATTAGAGTATGAAGTATAGGATGAGAATGAGAGAGAGTTTAGAGGAAGAAAATAATAGAAGAGAGTTAGAGCATCATTATCCCTCAAACCCCATTAGGAGTAAAAAAATTAAAAAAAAAAAACCAATCGCGGATCGCCACGTGTCAAAGGGGACCCACAAACGATACAAGAATCCAAGCAAAATGGGCTCTTATTTGGAGACTTTTGGATCAGTTTCTTAACAAAATTGTGGCCGGCCCATCCATTACCGGTCCAAGTATAAACCAAGTCAATAGAGGTTTATTAATCCTAGCTCAAATAGGATTAGGGTTAGACAAGAATGGAAAACCTATTGCATGTTGGTTTTGGAGATTTTCCTTTTTCTATGTTTTGTACTATTTCCATTTATGAGTCGGTTGTAATCCTTATATAAAGGAACCCCCTTTGTGCTAATGATATACAAGTTTACACACACGATTTTGCTCTCTCTCTAGTTTACAACACGTTATTAGCACGGATTGCTCCCATAACCCTAAGCTAAATCTGATTACCATAAACCTTAATCATCCATCTCTTTCGACCAAAACCCTAGGCGGCTACAAGTTTCCTTTTTGCTTGAACCCGATAGAAGAAAAGGAAAAACCTAAGTTCATCCGCGAAGAACACAAGCAACCCGAAGCTCGATTCAATCCGTGTACCAAGCCAGTCCGTGCATTCCGAGGTTCATCCGTGAATCAAGTTCATCCGAGCAGTCCTTCTCTTGGTGGTCTGATTCAATCCGATAAAGAACAAAAGGTAACTCGATGAAACCCTTGATTCTAAAACCCCAAAATCAAATGAATTTTGTTTAAGAACTAAGACCTAAAACTGATTTTGGAAATTAGAAAGAAATTACTAAGTTGCTGGATAGATTGTTTGCTAAACATGGATTGATTGTTTGATTAAACCCTAATCAAAAACATTAATGTGCAAATCAAAACCCTAAAAGACTTTGCTTGATTAAAATGATTGATTTGTGATTAGAGATTGTTTGATTACTACTTTGGCCAATTTAGATTGGTATCTAGGTTGATCTAAAACTTAAACCTAATCGATTAAGGCATAAACCCTAAAACCCTAAATCGATTGAAACCCTAGAAGTTCATACTTGATATTGTTTTGATTCTATTGTATAGGGTTGTTAGATTGATTGATAATTCATGTCTTAGGTTGCTAGATTGATTCCTAATTCATATCTAAACCCTTAGACGATTGTTAGGTTGATTAGGGAATTATCCCTAATGCAAAACCCTAACCCTAGAACCGTGTAGGCCAAACCTTAAAATCATAAACCCTAATTCTTAATTAATCTTGTATGTTAGTTAGGTTTATAGATTGGTTGATTAAACATTGTTTGGCTGAATTAAAACATGACTTGGTCGAATCTAAACCTCTAGGATAACCGAACCTAGGCCATATGACCTTAAGACCCAATACGACCATATAGACTTAGGACTCGACCATATTGTGATGCATTGCATAAACTTGATTGTTTGATAAGTTGTGAACACTTTAAACATATAGATCACAACCCTTTAGGATTGTTGCATCATCCATGGCCGTGTGGCCTTACTTGCTTAATCTTGGTCGAATCGTTTTACATGGTCGATAGACTTGATTGCTATATGATCGGATTGATTGAAATCTAAATTGATTGATATATGGTTTCAGATGTCGAAACTCAACAACCTAGACTATACAGCCCTAAATCTCTCTAGATATAATTACCTACAATAGGCATTGGATACAAAGATTATCCTAAATTCTACAGGACTTGGAGAATGCATTGTTGAGAACAATGAATCTAGTGAGAAAGATCGATACATGGCAATACTCATTATTCGCCATCACCTTGCTGAGAGTCTTAAAGATCAGTACCTAACCATTGAGAATCCTCTGGATCTTTGGAATGAGTTAAGGATGAGATATGATCACCAAAGAACGGTGTTATTTCCTAAGGCATTATTTGATTGGAGGAATCTGAGGATCCAAGACTATAAGTTTGTGGATGAATATAACTCAGCCCTATTCAAAATTGTTTCTCTATTGAAATTGTGTGGTGAGGTCATTACTGATAATGACATGTTGGAAAAGACATTCTCAACATTCCACACCAGCAATGTGTTGTTACAACAACAATATAGAGAAAAGGACTTTAAGACATATGCTGATCTGATCTCGTGTCTACTATTGGCCGAGACAAATAATGAACTGTTGATGAGAAACAATGAAATGAGACCTCCTGGATCAACCCCATTACTAGAAGCCAACAATGTCCAGAATAGACCACACGGCCACATCCGTGGTGGTTGGAATGGTCGTGGTCGAGGGCAGCACAATTCACACGGTCGAGGCAGTTACTCGAACCGTGGTCGAGGCAGTTACTCGAACCGTGGTCGAGGGAACCATTATAATCATGGTCGTGGTCCTAGTTTCGGCCATGGTCAAGGCAGAGGTGGTCGTCGTACACCATTTAAACCACCACACTCGACCAAATCTGCTTGCCATAGATGTGGTATGGAAAATCATTGGGCAAAGAATTGTAGGACTCCCAGCCACGTTGTTGACCTATACCAAGAAAGTATCATAGGGAAGAATCCAGAAGCCCATTTGGTCCAAGATGATAATGGTGATTTCAATCATGATCAAGATGATCTCATGGAATATGAAACTTCTGATTGTCTTAAAGAGTCTAGTTGATTTCGGCATCAAACCTTGTTTTGTTTTGTTTTGTTTCATGCTTTCTTTGATATTATGTTTTTTTTTGCTATACTACTTGATTGTTTTGGTTTTAAATTTATAACAAGATGAATGGTTTTCTATTTGATAGAATGAAATATGATACGAGCATATTGATTGTAGACACTTGGTCAAGCCATACCATTCTAAAAGACAAAAGATATTTCATAGACTTGACCTTACAGAATGCCAATATAAGTACCATTGCGGGTATAGCCAGCCTTATTGAGGGTCACGGCCAGGCAAGTGTTTTATTGTCTAATGACACACACTTAGAGATAGAGAATGCTCTATACCCGCCCAGCTCTAAAAGGAGCCTATTTATTTTCAAAAACATAAGGCTAAATGGTTATCATATTGAAACAATGGGCGAAAGAAACAAAGAGTTCCTTCAAATTGTCGACCACGACCAAGGCCATAAGAAAGTGGTCGAGACTATACCTGCATTCTCTACTGGTCTATACTATGCTACAACCAGTATGATGGAGGCTAATGCCACAGTGAACAAAAGGTTCACTAATGATTTCACTTTATGGCACGACAGGCTTGACCATCCTGGTTCAAACATGATGCGAAAACTCATAATGAATACTAAAGGGCACATCTTGAAAGAAAGACGAGTTATCCCAAAGAATCTCACATGTGTAGCATGTACACAAGGGAAACTCATTGTTAGACCATCACCACTCAAAGTGACTAAGGAAATTATAAACTTTCTGGAAAGAATCTAATGAGATATATGTGGACCAATACACCCACCTTGTGGGACGTTTAGATATTTCATGGTTCTTATAGATGCATCGACCAGATGGTCGCATGTATGCCTATTGTCCACTCGAAATTTGGCATTTGCAAGATTGCTTGCACATATCATCAGATTAAAGGCTCACTTTCCAACTTTCCTTTAAAGACTATACGTCTAGACAATCCTGGTGGAACATAATGTGGCACATGTCCATAAACAAAACGGCTTGGCCGAATCATTCATTAAAAGGATCCAATTGATTGCTCGAACAATACTTATGAGGTCGAAACTCCCAGTATCTGCTTGTGGACATGCATTATTACATGCAGCTGAGTTGATTTGCATCAGGCCATCTATTGAGCATAGATATTCACCATCCCAATTGATCACGGGCCATGAGCCAGACGTGTCCCATCTCAAAACATTTGGATGTGCAATATATGAACCAATTGCTCCACCATAGAGAACTAAGATGAGACCTCAAAGGAGGATGGGAATATATGTTGGATATGATTCTGCCACCATAATTAAATACCTTGAGCCAACCACGGGTGATTTGCTTAAGGCCAGGTTCGCAGACTCACACTTTGATGAGTTAAACTATCCAACATTAGGGGGAACAATAAACTGGTAAAAGAAATAGAATGGAATCGTCCATCAGTGTCTTGGAAAGATCCTCTGACTAAAGAATATGATATAGAAGTCCAAAAGATAATACATTTGCAAAAGCTAGCTAATCAGTTGTCAGACTCATTTGTTGACACAAAGAAAGTGACAAAGTCACATATACCAGTTTGTAATGCACCAGTCAGAATTGATGTCCAAGAGAGACAAAGTCAAGTTGCTACAGAGTCTAACACACGTCTAAAATGTGGTAGACCAATTGGTTCCAAAGATAAGGTTCCTCCAAAGGTTAAGAAAGGTGCATGAAAGAAAACCGAGGCAATCGACATGGTCGACCCAACCATAGTCGAACCGACCGTGGTCGGACTAACCACAGTGGGACAGCCCATGGTCAAACCGACCATGGCCCAACCTATACCAGACCAGGCCGATCCGAATGGACCAAATAAGAATGTTTGGGACGCCAAACTTCCAGGTACTGAGGATATTGATAACAATGAGATATCAAACAATTATCTTATGTCTGGAATGAAATGGAACATAAAAGATGTCGATAGATGATATATTTGCATACAAAGTAGCATTTGACCTTATGGATTTGAGTGAGGATCAGGAACCCACTTCTATATTAGAGTGTGTCTAGAATGAAATGGAACATAAAAGATGTCGATAGATGATATATTTGCATACAAAGTAGCATTTGAGCTTATGGATTTGAGTGAGGATCAGGAACCCACTTCTATATTAGAGTGCACTCGTATATCAGATTGGATTAAGTGGAAAGAAGCTATAAATGTGGATTTAAACTCTTTAAAGAAGAGAAATGTGTTTGGTCCAATAATAAGGACACCATATGATGTTAAACCAGTTGGATATAAGTGGGTCTTTGTGAGGAAAAGAAATGAACATGGTGAAGTTGTGAGATATAAGGCAAGGCTCGCTGCACAAGGATTCTCACAGAGACCATGAATAGATTATGAGGAAACATATTCCCATGTGGTAGATGCTACTACATTTCGATTTCTAATCAGCATGGCTATTAGAGAGAAATTAGATTTACACTTGATGGATGTAGTTACAGCATACTTATATGGTCCACTGGATAATGAGATATACATGAGAGTTCCAGATGGTATTGAGCTCAAAGATAAGAATAGTTCTCGAGAACAACATTGCATCAAACTGAACAAATCCCTTTATGGACTGAAACAAAGTGGCCGAATGTGGTACAATAGACTGAGTGAATACTTAGTTAAAGAAGGATACAAGAATGATTCGATCAGTCCATGCATATTCATAAGGAAGTTTGAAAACAAAGAATTTGTGGTCATAGCAGTGTATGTTGATGATTTGAATATCATAGGAACATCTAGAGAGATTTTCCAAACAGTTAAATATCTCAAGAAAGAATTCGAAATGAAAGACCTAGGTAAGACAAAGTTTTGTTTGGGATTACACCTTGAGTACATAAACAATGGAATCCTTGTGCATCAAATGGCAGATACTGAAAAGGTACTCAAGAGATTCAATATGGATCAATGTCACCCATTGTCATCACCCATGGTTGTTAGGTCTTTAAGTCCAGAAACCGACCCATATGGTCCAAAGAAGGACGATGAAGAAATACTTGGTCCAGAAGTGCCATATCTTAGTGCTATAGGAGCCTTGATGTATCTGGCTAGCCACACTCACCCACATATATGTTTTGCAGTTAATTTGTTGTCGAGATTCAGTTCATGTCCGACCAACAGGCACTGGAATGGAATTAAACTTTTGCTTCGTTACCTACAAGGAACGAAAGATCTTGGAATGTTTTATACTAACCAATCACAATAAGGTTTAGTTGGTTTTGCCGATGCAAGTTACTTATCAAATCCACACCATGCTAGATCTTAGACATGTTATGTGTTTACCATTGGTGGAACGGCTATATCTTGAAGATCCATGAAGCAGACTTCCAACCACATCATCCAACCATGCTGAGATCCTAGCCATACATGAAGCCAGCCGAGAGTGTGTTTGGTTGAGATCAATGACCCAACACATCTGATCAGATTGTGGAATGGTCGATGGAAAGGAGGAACCGACCATAATGTATGAAGACAATGCAGCTTGTATAGCTCAGCTCAAAGATGAATACATCAAAGGAGATAGGACGAAGCACATACCACCCAAGTTCTTCTTTACCCACGAGTTGCAGAAAGCAGGCGAGGTCGAAGTGGTTCTGGTCCGATCCAGTGATAATTCAGCTGACTTGTTCACCAAATCATTGCCAACCTCGACCCTGAAGAAGCTATTACATCAGATTGAAATGAGAAGATTAAAAGATCTTCAGTGAGGTACAAAATAGGGGAGTAATACACGTTGTACTCTTTTTCCTTAGCCATAGTTTTATCCCATTGGGTTTTCCAGGCCAAAGGTTTTAATGAGGCAACACCTAAGGTGTATTACACGGTTATGACATCCAGGGGGGGTGTTATGAACCGAGTGGATTGATCATAACCTCTAGATGGTTCATGGTCGATAGACCATGGTCGATGGGCTTGTGGTCGGCCCATCCATTACCGACCCAAGTATAAACCAAGTCCATAAAGGTTTACTAATCCTAGCCCAAATAGGATTATGGTTAGACAAGAATGGAAAACCTATTTGCATGTTGGTTTTGGAGATTTTCTTTTTTCTATGTTTTGGACTATTGCCATATATATGAATCGGTTGTAATCCTTATATAAAGAAACCCCCTTTCTGCCAATGATATACAAGTTTACACATACGATTTTGCTCTCTCTCTAGTTTACAACAGAAATATTATTTTCCATATAAGATACCTATTTTGTTGATGTTCATGAAGAAACTAACATACTCTCATAGATTTATTTTTTGTCACAAATTCACTTAAATTTTATAATTTTAATTAGATTATCACATTTTTTTCCTTTTCATGACAACCTTACTTACTTTAGACAGAGTTTAGTTTGATTCAATAATTGTTTCTTTCTTTTAACCACAAATTTATTTAGTTTTGAACATTTAACTAGTTTTTCACAAAGCTGAAGATTATGATTTTTTCACATATTTTTTTGTTTGTATACAAATTTAATTGTTTTCATTTGGACACAAATTTGTTGGCCTTTTTGTAATTTTTGAATTGATGTTAGTCGCCAAAGGTACAACAAAGTTCATTACACACAATCACTCTATCCTACACAAAGATGAATTGATCAACAACAAAACAAAATTTAACCAACATATATTAAGAAACTAGGCCAATAGGGAAACCTAAAACAAGACAATACGATCAAGACTTGAACCAATACCCGTTGCTAAACTAGTCGTACAAAACACGGCTTACTCTGAAGCAGCATGGACAAACGATTTGAAAAATATATATAAACACTAATACACAAGAATAAGCTAATCAAAAAGATTCATCTATTCAAGGTTGTCGGAGATAAATTCAAACGAGGTGAATGATCAATAGGACAAATCGAGCCTGAGAGAAACTTCGATAAGATACCAAGAGAAGAGATAGGAGAGTGAAATACCCTAACAATAGACCACCGTTGTCAGAACTGGACCCGCTTCACCAGATCTGATGGAAAAGGTAAAAATCCACATCAGAGTCGGTTTAGTCTTACGCACTAGAAAACATATTTTGGTTTGGTAAAGCTTCACAAGCGAAACAAAGGGTAACGAAAAAATCAAATCACGTCTCCTCAAGAACTTCAGCTCGGCCGATTAAACCTACGAGAAGACACACTAGACCCTCTCCTGGAGTAGACGAGACTCGCCGGACACAGGAGAAGGTAAACGCCAACACTTTTTTTTTTTTACTGTTTCTATAGATTCACTCAAATATATATTTCTGAAATTTGTTTGTTTTCATTTAGACAAAAACTTTAATAGTTTAAAATTTGGGTGTTTTGCAAAAGTAACTCAAAATTTGGATTTTGAAGTCAAATGCAAAACTAACTTATCATGTTTTTAGAATTTTCATTTGCTTTATCCACCCTAGATGTAAGAGTTATTCACGGAAATGCCATTTTTTTAATTGAGTGTTTGAATCTATTATCTTCATCTACATCAAATATTTACAATATTATCATTTCCATCAATACACCCACCACCATGAACAAAAAATTTAAAGCTCTTAATGCACAAAAAATCAAATTCTTTTCTCTTCTTTTCTCATTTTGTTATCCACACACACAAGATCTCTTTCATTTTTTTCTCAAAATTCATCCAAAAAAAATCAAGATTTGGATTTCAAACTTCTTAAGGATCATAGAGACATTGAAACTCATGATTCTTGATCATTAATGAGTTGATAGCATTTTCTGTGAAGTTCTATGAGTTTACATAAGCTAAACAAGTAATCTCACATGTTCAAGATATGAAATTATTTTTTTTTCAGATTTTTTCGTGAATAAGACTTCTCTAGAAGTCTTCTCCTACGAGAAAACTTCTAGGGAAGTCTTTTGGTCAATGTATATGTTAGTTTTGCAATTGACCTTTTCTGTGTGTTTTTATAGAAGACTTCTAGGGAAGTCTTCTACATTCCCTTTCTTAACAAAAAAACAGGAAGAAAATAAGTCTTCTCGGATAAACAAGTTAATTTTGCAGTTGACCAAAGTTTGTCAGAAATTTGAGTTTTTATAGAAGAATTCTCAGGAAGTCTTCTCTGGAAAGACTTCTAGGGAAGTCTTCTTCATTGTTTAATGAAGTCTTCTCACTATCACAAGAAGTCTGCGTGGGTTACTTTTGCAATTGACAATTAATACTTAAAAAAATATTATTTACGAGAAGACTTCTCAAATTTTATTCGTGGTTTTTGGTCAAACCTTTGGTTATGAGAGAAAACTTCCCTAAACTTCTAGAGAAGTCTTCTTTGAAAAATTCAAATATAGTCAATTGCAAAAGTAACCCAAGAAGACTTCTTGCGACAATGAGAAGACTTCATGTGAACGTAAGAAGACTTCTCTCAGATTTTCGAAAAAACTTCAAATTTAAAAGTAAGCCAATATTTACAAAAGAAGATTTTTCAAGATGTTTTCTATAGAGTAGACTTCTTAAAAAGTCTTCCTTCATAAAATTGCAATTGCAAAAATGACCTAAACGGAAGTCTTTCTATAGAGTAGACTTCCTAAGAAGTCTTTTACGTCAATCTTTATTAAACTTCAATATTCTCAAAACGTAAAATAAGTTTTGCTTTTTTTCTTGTTAATTCATGTTTATTAGTTAATATTGGAGCTCTTGAGTGAAATTCAAAACTTAATTGGTGGTAATTCTGAGGTTAAAAATATTCATTTTTATTAATGTTTCTAACTAAATGAGAAGATTTACAGTGAAGTCTTCCATCAGAAGACTTACAGGGAAGTCTTCTACGTTCGTTTTTGTAAAATTTATTAAGTAACTTCAATATATATTTTGTAAATTTCAAAAGTGTCAAGTAACTTCAACAATGTCAAGTCATGTGGTTTAATGTGTCTTCTTATATCTTAAAATATACTCTTTAATTTTTATGAAATTTAAAATTGTAACTTTTACTTAAAATTTAAGTTTCTCGCTTAAATTTTCATTTCTTAAATTTTCTGCTTCCGAGAAGAGTTCTCCTGAAGTCTTCTGAGAGAAGACTTGACTTGTTCTAGAGAGACTTATGTATTGTTTGATCTTTGGTGAATTTGACTAAGCTTTCTTGAGAAGTCTTTTCTTTTAGCTTGTTGTAAATTTGACTAATTTTTTATGTTGTTTTGGATAGTATGAATAAAATATATTTTGTTATGTAATTTCAATAATGTCAAGAACTTTGTAGACATCAACATATTTACTAATTATTTTCATTAGCATCTTTTCAAATTTACAAAATAATTCATAATTAAAAAAGTAGACATAATAAGTATTAAAATACATTAGAAGACTTCATGGGAAGCCTTCCAACATAAAATACATTAGAAGACTTTCAGAAAAGTGTTCCAAAAAATCTTTGAAGTCTTCCAGGAGTTTTTTGAAGTCTTCTAGAAATCTTCTCAAGTCTTCCAAAATCTTTCTAAGTATTCTTTTCTTTTCCTTCATACCAAAAAAGAAAGATCAGATTGTTAACTAAAGAACACTATCGAAAATAAAAGAAGAATCAAAAAGGTCAAACCTTTAAACTTATTAATGTCTCTAGAGGTTTCACCTACATAAAATATTGTGTTATGTTCTTATCCTTCATACCAAAAAGAAAAGGTCAGACCTTTAACCATTGAGCAATGTTACAAACACAAAAGAGGAATCAAAAAATCATACTTTTAACCTTGT